>JASGCC010000007.1:2367001-2467617 GCA_030067915.1 Hydractinia echinata
GAGGTTTAAACGAGGAAATAATTAGGAACGATACATTAACTGTTAAAGAAATCGATTACAGCTTACCTTTATGGGTTAAAGAACATCAGCAAGAAATACGTCGTGACAAGAACTTTACTAAAACTAAATGTCTTTAAATTTGTTTGATGATCAGCATAATATATTATGTTTGAAAGGACGTTACGCCAATAGCGAACGCTTGAATTTTGACCAAAAACACCCTATTCTTTTACTTGGTGAAAGCTATTTTTGTCGTCTTATAATTTTTGATGCGCATAACAGAAATTTACATCAAGGCGTCGAAAACACTCTAAATGAAGTCAGAAAGTTGTACTGGTTGCGACAACACAATCTCCAGCGTATATCTCACTTTGGTGAAAGTAATTATCGTTTAGTTGCAGGAGACATTGTTTTAATTACCAATCTCCCATAAAATCCACCCCAACATGGTGATGCAGGTAGAGTGAATTGCTGTTTAATATTTGGACATAACATAAACTCCTTTACAGGTTTCGACTTAAACGTTTTTGCGTTATCACTGATGATCAGGTCAGGTCTGCCCCGCCTTGATATGAATCGACGAAAGTGTCAACTCTAAATGGATTACTCGGGTTGTAGCGCAAGTTAGTAACAAAACAAACACTTTTAACGCTTCGTCTTCTTTTTCGGTCTTGGCAAGCAACGGACCCTCGTAATCTAAACCAGTATATTGGAAACTTCTTGCTGACTGTATTCGAATTATTGGTAAATCTGGTTGCGGTGGTGTGGTTAATGGGCGTCCTTGAAACAATTTACAAGCAATACACATTCGCAGCACAGATTTTACACTCTTTCTTCCTCGCGTAATCCAGTACAACTTTCTGACTTCATTTAGAGTGTTTTCGACGCCTTGATGTAAATTTCTGTTATGCGCATCAAAAATTATAAGACGACAAAAATAGCTTTCACCAAGTAAAAGAATAGGGTGTTTTTGGTCAAAATTCAAGCGTTCGCTATTGGCGTAACGTCCTTTCAAACATAATATATTATGCTGATCATCAAACAAATTTAAAGACATTTAGTTTTAGTAAAGTTCTTGTCACGACGTATTTCTTGCTGATGTTCTTTAACCCATAAAGGTAAGCTGTAATCGATTTCTTTAACAGTTAATGTATCGTTCCTAATTATTTCCTCGTTTAAACCTCGCAGTCTCTTTTTCAAGTTCATTGTAAAACGCAAAACATAAGCTGTGACTCTTAAAAGTTTTTGTATTGAGCTATACCTGTTTATGTCAATTACCTTATTGAGAATAACCTCCCCACTCAAATATGTGACAGGCAATGACATATTACAAACGACCTCTGTATGATCAACATGACTGGATCTCTTACTTTCATTGACAACCTCGTCTAAATTAACATTCTTTTCAACCTCAAATTCCTCCATCACTACAGTTTCTTCCTTAAGAAAGCAGGACCTTCAAACCAAATACTGTCAACTAAAATGGATCAATTATCTGGCCGTGTAGGAATATCAGCTGGATTGTTTTCACCAGCCACAAAGTACCAGTTGTTACTATCTATCACTTCCCTAATCTCCACTACTCTGTTTTCTACCCATGGTTTCCAAGTACGTGATTTACCCTTGATCCAACATAATGCCACAGTAGAATCCCACCATGCGACAACCTTCGATATGACAACCCTCTCACCGATAGAGCGCCGAACATCCAAAACTAATGTTGAAGACAAATAAGCACCTAACAGTTCTAACCGCGGTATGGGCAGGGTTTTTAATTGGTGCGACTTTTGTCTTCGAAGCCAGTAAACTTGTTCTTGTACCAATATTGGTCAGTGTGCGAGCATAAATAACAGAAACATATGCCTGTATAGAGCTGTATGAAAAGGCATGCAGTTCTATGGATATAATGTTCTCTCTTATTTCCTAAAATACGTATCGAGAAAAACGAATGCATCGGATATCAGTAAGCTGGATTAAGAAGACTTGCCACACGGTTTTAATGTTGTCAGGAATTTCTTCGTCCCAATCTTTTTTATGCTTACAAAGAAGCTGGAAGATAGTTTTGATACGACTAATGACAGGTGATATCAGACCGATAGGATCATACAATGATGCAGCTAGACGCAGTATGTTTCCTTTTGTCATGGGTAATGTTTTCGCTTTCTTTAAGAATACATTAAAGTCGAACACAATTTCGTCACGCTGAATATCCCAATCTATACCCAACACTTTGTTGTCGCCAGACGGTTGGTTGTTAATTTGTGCTTGAGCAAATGTTGTGTCATCTTTGTCATCAATATCGGTGTGTTCATTCTCGTTCATGTAAGATTGCAATGATGGATTGTTAGATCTCCATTTCCTTAACTGAAACCCGCCCTTTAACATGATATCCTTGGCTTTATGGTAAAACGCCACACCTTCGCCAACGCTATTACACCCACAGAATCGTCAACATACAGCTCAGACAGAAACTTCAAAATAAAGTCTAGATCAAATGGTTCAAACTTATGGAAATGATGAATGATCGTACCATTGAGAATAAATGGACTTGAATTGACACCAAACACAACTCGCGTAAACCTATAAATGATTACTTGATCAAAATGATCAACCCAAAGCAACCGTAGATAATCTCGATGTTCCGGAGTGACTTCAACGTTCAAAAAGGCTTGTTGATATCGGATGTTATACCAATACTGTTTAATCGAAAGCGAATAAGAATGTCAAATATCTTGGCTAGTAAGTTAGGGCCGGGATACAAGCAATCGTTCAACGATGGAGAATTTACGGCACATGATGCGTCGAAGACCGCACGAACCTTGGTTGTTTCTTTATCTTCACGAATGACAGGATGATGCGGCAGGTGAAATACGGATCCAGGTGGCCTTGCAATTTCCTCGACAGAAACTTTCTCAAAAATACCGTCTTTCAGGTACTGAGTAAAAATATCGTTGTATTCCTTTTTCAATTTTTCGCCGGAATTCACACTTTTTAACAATCCTTTTAAGCGCTTTGTTGCAATGTCAAAATTGTCTGACAACATTTCATGATCTGGTTTAAACGGTAGTTTTGTTACGTAACGCTTTCCATTAAACTGGATGTCCTTTTCAAATTTATGCATGACGCAATCGTCTGACCCACCAACTGACTCAATTTCCCAAAATTTATTCAACTGGGTTTTTAATTCCATATCAGCCGTATCACCTACACGAACTGCACTGCACTTCATGGAATGAATGTTTAAATGACAATGTGTATCAAATGGTACATATAACCCACTCTGACCTGACAAAATCCAACCCAACGATGATTCTATTGCAACAGGACCTTCAGAACCCCTAACCAATCGACCTGACACAAATGAATAATAACAAGAAGCCCTATGGCTTGAAGATTTCCGCCATCAGCATAGATAATAAGTATGGGAGTGAAATAAGTCATATAGTGCGAGACTACCCTCAGAGAACAAAAAACGCGATGCATGTTGTCTGCAACCAAAGTTTGACACAAGTTTAAAATCAAAGAGAAAACGATAAAGTAAACCCAACGTAAATATATTTCTTTCTGAGGAAGAAATTGATTTGAAGTAGCCCTTCTAGAAGGTTTTGTAAACATCTATGTTAGAGAAAGTTTAAGCCTGACTGCGTCATGATCACTGAAATATACATTTTTGACGAGGGTCTCGACGTCAAAGGTGTTGAGGATATTCTCATGGACATAGATGTGGTCAATAAGTGAACCGGATATATGAGTTGGAGAGGTTACAACTTGTTTATATTCCGTAAGGAAATCAAGGAAATAGTTTTCTTCACTAAATGCATTCACATTAAAATCTCCGAGTATAACATCAACGTTTCCATTTCCCAAAAAATGCTGAATAAGGTATAATGACTGCTCTCGGTTAAGAGAATTTTTACGATATAGAAGTAGAAAACTAATATCGTTTTCATGAAACGTTGTTTTCGTCATTCTAAAAAATATTGCACCTGGAATTTTTACAATATCAAACAATTCTATAGTTTCGTTATGACCAACTAAAAGACTAGAAAACCTATCCACATTGTTGTTTGGAATTAAAGTAAAGTAATCTAGTTTTGTGTCACAGTATGTATTAAATGGTATCTGAGTTTCTGTTAGGCATAATAAATCACTTTCCATGACAACGCGGTCGGACTTAATATCATTTTTATGTTTGCTGTAGGACCTTGTATTAAGTAAAGTTACTATAATAGATTTTTCACAAATTACGCCAGTATCTTTTGATATCAACTTCGAATGTTCTCGCATATAATTGTATTGCTCGGTTGCTCGTGTGTCTGATTTAATAGCTGATCTGGTAAATGTTCCCGGCAGGTATAAACCCTCTAGGCTTGTGGCTCGACTTAATGCAACATATATCTGTCCTGAGTGAAAGGCTCGTTGCTTTATTAAATCAAAACAGACAACAATTTTATCAAACGTTTTACCTTGAACCTTGTGAACAGTACAGGCCCATGACAGCATTAGAGGAAATTGCAGTCGTTTCATAGAAGGTGAAGTTGGATTATATTTGTTAAATTTTATTTCCTTCTCTATTCTATTAATTGGAATAACATTTTCTTGCAAAGCATATGGATCTGTTCTCATAGCTTTAAGTCCTGTGTTTTTGTCTTCCATTTTCAAATATATTTTTGTTACTTTTCCTAAGGTATCAGTTTTTATCAGATGAACAGTTCCCATTTGCCCGTTAATTAGCTTATCAGTTACGTCAATTTTTGACGTCAACATGACTTTTGCGTGAAGTTTTAAGTGAAGGTTTTGAGCAAGTCCACCTGTTTCCATTTGAGTGCGGCTATTAAGTTTTTGCACCATTGACACAGGAATATTTTCTGGAATTTTGTCAATGGCCTCAATATTTATTTCATCCGATGCTATACTGTTTAGCATATTTTTGTTGTGTTCAGAGGCAGGTTGGTTTTCAGCAAAGATATGAATCGCATCTTTGGGGTAGTTCGGGTCAGTTTGAGAAATAAATTTAGATTTTAGTAAATTTTCGTGTCGCGTTTCTAAATTTCCCACTCTGATATTGTTTAGTAATTGAATCAAACATTGATCACCACGCTGCCTCATAACTTCTGTTAGATCAGCAATCTTAAAATATTTCCAGCAATGCGAAAGATTTAACAGTACATCTCTGTAGTCTGCATACACTGGCCAAGCTTGAATTGGTGGAAATTGGTAGAAATCCCCACATGCTATAACAGATATTCCTGCAAATGGAATGTCATCTGAGCATCCAAATATTTCGGTTAGCCGTTGATGAATATGTAAAAGCAGTTTGTTTGAAACCATTGAAATTTCGTCTATTACAATTATGCTAAGCTCTGAAAACTTGTTTCGCAGCATGCATCTCTTTTTATCACTCAACTTAGATATGTTTCTAGTAAAACTTCTATCAACTGGTATACCTAAGGCTGAATGTATTGTATTTCCCTCTACATTGATGGCAGCAACACCATTGGGCGCTAAAATGAGAATTTTATCCTTTTCTAAGTTCCCTGCACGATAAGAAAGTGCTTTTTTAGCATGTCAGAAATTGTTGTTATCAAGTAGGACTTTCCACAACCTGCACTTCCTGTTAGAAAGATGTGAATCGGCTCAATTTTATGATGTGCGTTACATGCCAAGCCTTTTATGTAATTTCTAACCCAATCATTTACAACTTCAAAAATTTGCCTTTGAGTTTCATTTAATTTTCGAATTTTTTCATGGATTTCATCATCGGATATTCCAGGTTCAGTGACATTTGAGGTGTTGCAAATAATTGGTACGTTATTTGTCTCATTTTGAACTTCGTCATCGCTATGGTTATTTATATTACTTATCTCATCGGAAACATCGTCGTTTTCTTGTTCGGCAAAGGAATCAAGATTATTTACATTTGCGTGAAAATTTATCATTGCTTCTTCAACAAGTTCACCAAATGGTTCGCATATTCTTTTATTTGTATTTATAATTTCTAATACACCGTTTTCCAATAATTTCTCTGTGTAAGTACCCGAGTTTTCACTTAACAATTCTGCTTCCTGGCGAAAAGGATAAAACATGAAGAGCAAATGATGTGCATACCCTTCTGGATTTTTGTCTCGACTAGGTACATGGTATCTTAGAACACAATTTTCTTTTCGCAAGTTCAACATTTCTTTTGATAACATCAGAGGTATAGTTTTTGGATAAGGAGATTCGATTTGAATCTCAGCTATTATTTCGTCAAGTACTTCTGGTTGGCTGTCATTTTCATCTTCTGGTTTCGGTTTTATTTTCATAGAGTAGCTTGACAAGAACTCAGCATAACACATTTGTTCCAACATGGGATATCTGCCTTTTTAAATTCTAAATTTGGTCTATCCATGTATCTATCCAACATGTTTCGTTTAAAAATATCCGTACTGTCTGGTGGTAAACTTAAAATTTCTTCTTCGTTACGACATACCCTGTATCGCTTCTCAGGAATGTCACTATTTGCAAAAACTACAGCTGGAAATGTCTTTTGTAACCATATTTCTGGCATTATAATATCAACTGCTTCTTGAACTGACATTTCGCGATGATTTCGATACGCATTTGCAATTGACCTCATTTGTACAAATAACGAATCACCTGTTTCTAGTGCTTGTGATGCTGCTTTTTTCATCGCTTCTGAAGATTCGTCTTCAGCTTTAGATAAATAAGCACACATGTAAGAAACAGCTTTATAATAATCAAGAACAGGCTGAATGTCTATGTTGGCTTCCCATGCCATCAAACCCTCAGTGAAATAATTATTAATAAAGCAAGAATCTGAAAGTCTTCGGAAGTGAATTTGAAATCCATTATCAGGTGAAATGCTTAGTGCGTTTTCATATTCTTCTTTATTAATATTTAAACTTTGAAGTATTTCTTCAATTGTTTTTGGGGGATGGTAATTAGGTTCGTCGGGATGAAGAAAATTATTGAATCTTGGATTTAAATTTGAATCTATGTAAGTCTTTACCTTGTCTAATATAATCTTTCTTCTCTTTAACTTTGTTTTCCTTTCTTCCTTAGATATGTTATCAGGTAAAGGTTCTGAGGCAATTGTATGGTCAGTAAAAAATTTCCCGAAAGAGTATCGACAATTCTTGTTTTTATATTTACGACAAGATTTGGAATGGGAATGTGTTTGATATGTTGAAACTAGTTTGTGAAGACCTGGATTGCTTTCTATATCAGGAAGCTGACATTTAATTATGCTATCCACAAAGGCAATATATTCTTCCTTATTATAGCTACGTAAAATTGGTGCATTAACAACCCATAATAAAGAGTGAATGTGTGGGCTACCTCTCACCTGAAATTCAACTCTAATGGCGTAGTAGTTTACTTTACCTAACGGTCCGTTGACAACTATGGTTTTAAAAAACGTTTCAACTCTGTATTGAAAATGTCTTGCTAAAAGAACGGGATTACTATTAAGAATCTCGGTTCGTTGATAGTAATTTAAATTTTTAATTTCTTCTTCGGATATGTCATTTCCTTGTAATTTAGTGATGATTTTAACCAGTTCATTCCATCTTAAATCTGCACAGGACAGAGTCATAAAAAACGTTGGTAGCCCTGGCTGTTTTACCATAGCCAAAACTTCAAGGAGAAATCGTTTCCAATATGCAGGAGTTCCATTCAACGTGTTCATAAACGTGAAAGCGTCATCACTAGCTATAAACGATTTAACTCTTTCTTTAAAGTTTGAAGACATCATTCCTGCTGTAAGACCGTCTGCTTTAATTTTTTGCATAGCGATATTTATGCGACTATTCAAATTAAGATGTTGAGTCACTGCATGAGCAAAAAATATATAGTCAGTATCAGAGGCAAACTTCTGTCTATAATTCAATAGCCTTTGGTTAAAATACTTGGTCGGGGAAAGTGATACTTTTCTTTCTGTGTGATATCCGAATTTAGCTGTTGGAAATAGATAAGGATGGGACAGTTCTTCACAATGCTTATCAGAAATTATCTTCCCGGGAGCAATAACAATATTTCCATCATCAATATGCTCATGTGGGATATTAGGAACAAAAGAAGTTTCTTGACAAGGCAAGCGATGTTCATTTAACGGGTTTTCATTCTCTTCTTCACTATCTTCCGAGTGATCGTTATTTTCAGTCTTTACATTACCGATATTATTACTTATCAATTCTACTGTATTCTCGCATATAAAGTCAATCTTTATTTCGTTTTCACTTTCTTCATCAGATACATGGTCAGATGTCAAATTAATCCAGGAAGGTGTTATGTTTGTAAGATTAATTTCAATGTTTGCATAAAGCGGGTTAACCAGTTTCAGATAATGAAGGACATCTCGAATAACGTCCGGCCTTACAGATTCTAAGTAAACGTTAGATTTAAAATTAAGTTTTTTCTTTAACGCAACTTGCACTACACCATTATTGTCCATTCCTCTCGGTAGAACATTGCTAATTTCATCGGCTTTTATTGGAACGTTACAGATTGAGCCTTTTATTTTTGAACATTGACCCTTAGGCATTATTGCGATTCGTTTAAATAAAATTCGTTTTGATATAATAATTTTTTCCAATCGTCGCAATGCACACATTGATTCCGGGAGGTCAAATACTTGGAGATTATTAGATACGGCCTGCGCGGGAATTTTTCCTTTTTTAAGTTTTAAATGACATGTTGTGCATATGTATTCTTTACCGTCAAAACTTTGTATCATAAAAAGGAAAACGTCTTCAGAAATTCCAGTATAATCTATGCGATGAAACAATTTAATTGACCTTTTATACAATGAACGATTACATATTACACAAATGTAAAATGGTCCATTCACTATGCATTTTTTAAATTCGCTTATTTGAGCTTCAAAATCAGACATAGTATCACGATTATATTTTATTTCCCTGCGTTTTTTTGACACGTTGCGCTTCTTCGCCGTTTTCAGCTTTTGTTGACCATGTTCCGTTTTTGATATCTGGCTACGGACTCCCGTTGTCTAGCTTGTCCCTGTTCAGTTTTTCTATATTTAGCTGCGGACTTTTTTTTTTTTACTCGGCCTCCTTCAGATTCACGGTATGTTTTGTTTTGTTCTAATTTTCTCTTTTTACGCACAGATAACATGATGTTACTGGTTATGCGATCAGTTGTTAGTATTCGGAAGTATTGAGTCTCAAGACACCTTCCTTGCCCAGGGGTTATATATATTTCCCGTATGTAGTTTTCGACTTGTTGCAATGAGTCAAATTTCAAAAGGACAGAGGTGCCACATTCTGTTCTTTGTCCCAAACTATTTCGGCTATGTGGATCGAATAAATAAATTAAAGGATTACCCCAAATTATAGCGAAACTTACGCCACTAATGATGCCCAACATGCCATGCCCCGTATCAGGAAGGGACGAATAAGAGGTACGTAAATTAAAGCTATTTTTCTCATCCGAAAGAACAGGAGAAATATTTTGTAAACTTTGTATTTGTATGATTTCATTTTCCACGCTTAAACTACTTGGCAGATCACTAACACTTAAATACTCGTTCGTGTAACCTAGGCTGGTGTATAATTTTGTTCCTTCGTAGAGGACATGATCAAGATCACCCGTTCTCCAGATGGAAACCTTTTTAAGGACAGACCAAACAATCGCAAATAGAGAATTGCACATACACTGTGTACCAATAAAAGTCCCAAGCCTGGTATCTCCTTGGTGAAATGACCCCTGTACTGACTTTAATATAGTGTAAGGTCCTGGATTAGTTTCTATATCACCGGAAAGTAAAAGTACTATACGGCAGTATGCAAAAGGAGTGGCAATATGTGATTGGGGAGAAAAATAAACCTTAAACAGGTGATAAGCCTCCGACATCATTTTTTATTTCTTTTTAAAAGATCTAGTTGCGCAGCTGATTTAACAATTTTTGCTTGACAGTTTCAGTTAATTACTGGTTCAATGTCTGAATATCTGATTGTCTGAATATCTGAATATCTGAGTGCCTGACTTTTATACTCTGTCGAGTTTCAAGTTTCTTTTGCGAAACGACGTTGACGACGCCGGAACTAAAACAAAACAAAAAAAAGATTAAAATCTGTTAAAATTAGGTACAAATATATAATTCAGGTGATTAACGGATATTAACTTATTCGTACTAATTTTCGCGCAAGTTCTAATTAATACCAATAATATATTATTTGTAGGACTTCAATAGTCAGGTGGTTATGTAATTTTGAGGGGCATGTTAACATGTTAAGATATGCTTTTTACCACAAAAAATTATAGGTTTTCTCACGTTCAGGTTTCTTCAGCGACGTATCCAGTGGGAATTCGATACCGGTAGAACAGTCTTTGTTTTATACTTAACGCTGTCGTTGAATCAAATTAAAAAAGCAAGAAAACAAACGATCGAATTCTTAGCAGCGTTGCTTCCATGTTTATTAAAAAACTGAAAATTGCTAAAATCGCACAGCCTCGGGGGCTTTGACTCCTGGCCTCCTAATGGGGGCGTCAAAGCCTTCCCCAGACCCCTGCTGTTTTGTTCAAACGATCCTGTATACCCCCAAAAATTCTGGATACGTCGCTTTTCTTATAAAATCATTAAAATCTAAAAATTAAAACAGAAAATGGGTTATACCATCCGGTTACTTAGCAGAAGATGGCTGAGTTTTGTGAAATTTTGAGAATTTTAATATGGTTCCTAAAGTACTACTGTAATGGGTTATTTATGTTAAGAATACTGTAATGGTTCAGACATACATTCAGTATATTCACTATACCTCAAAAATCCCAAATGCTAAAAATGTTAACTTTTGTCGCCAGGGTTTTGTTGCTTAAAATATTTTTTTTGTTACTCGTAGTAGCAAAAAAATGTATAATAACAAAATAAAATTTGTTACCATCGCCTTAAATAATTGTCTCGTGTCCCCATTGGTTAAGATGGTATAACGAATCTACATTTTTGTTTTCCACTAAAGCACCCAAAACTCCCCTCTGCAAAACTTTGCTCAATCAGTTCAGCATTGTCATAGCCACAATGCCTTGTCACAGTTTTTCAAAAGGACACATTTAAAAAAACATAAAAAATTATTTCATGCCTGTTTTTTAAGCAATAACTCACTGTTCTTGCAAAAAATTTAAGCGAAGAATGTGACAAAGCATTTTGTAAATTATACATAATTTTTTTTTTTTAAATTTTAACCATTATATACAGATCAAGCCACGATGTTTGTATCCCTAGGGTGAAATAATTTAAACAGCCTAAAATAGCACATTTAATCATTTTTATGATGGCAGACTAAATGAAAATATTAACTTGTACTGTAGAAAGACTATTTTAGAGTACTAGTTAGCGCGTGGAATAATCCATGGGTTTTCACGTCCTTTCCAAATGTGTGTGTGTATATATATAATAAATCTTATAAAAAACTGTATTTATATACAGAGTCCTATACATATTACACATGCTAGGGTTATTAAGCCAACATATTTATAAAAAATATTTAATAAAGATTTTATGCACACAGCCCCGAAAACCCTTGGGCTGTTCCTGTGTGCATAAAATTGTAAAGGTATTTTACTTCAGAATATATTATTTACATGTTGCATCTTTAAAGTCACCTATTTAAAGGACGGGCTAACCCGTGAATCTTTCCAGTCTAACGACCAGTAAAGATTGTTATTTGTTACCAGGCTACCCAGAAGGTTAAATATGGTATATCACGAGAGAACAGAAAGACTATCACGCTTATAATAAAAAAAATTGCAACCTTTTTATTAAACTGACTAAGACATGTTTTCAACTGGATAGGACACTAACCAAACATTATTTTGTGTACCGCCTTACCAAACTTGCCAGGCTTATTGGCATATATTATATATATACTGTATAGCCGATAAGTGTGGTAAGTTGATAAGGACATCTCTCCTCTAATTTTAAGAATCTCTTATATTAGGTACTTGCTTTAGTACTTTTCCTGACTGACTATAACACATTTCAAAAATATCTTGACAAAAACTAACTATAACAATTTAATCAAAATATACAAAACCATGGCTCCCCGATTGGGAATCGTTTATTTAATTATTTTCGACAAGCAACACCAACTTATGTATTAGACGTACTAGAACCTGGACAATGTTGTTATTTGTTATTCTTGCCAATTTCCAATCAGAACGATGTTCAGATTCGTCTTTCAATATTACGATGCCGCCAACTTGGAAGCAAAAAGATTAGGTTTGTCAAAAACACCAGGTGGCGAAACAATTACGTTTGATTTCATAGTAAGCAGATTCGATGGTGAAAGTGGGAGTGGGCTATCTGCATCGCTTAATGTTTCGCACGTGAGAGGTCTTGAATTCACAATGCCCTCGACTTCAGCTAGCAATGTCCTAAAGGATTCGTCGTTCAGGATATGACCATGCGTTCTTAACAGTGACGTCAAGATTGAGCGCACAGTTCGAATTTGACGCTCCCAAATTCCACCAAAGTGACTCGCTGTTGGTGGATTTCTCTTCCAACTGAACCAATCTCCTACCTGTAACTGAAGGAAGGTAGATATTTTATCGTCATCCATTTCATTCAGGGCTTTTTTCAACTCCTTTTCAGCTCCAACAAAGTTACTTCCGTTGTCACACTGCAATGAACGTATATTGCCTCGTCTAGAGATAAACCTTCTCAATGCTTGAATAAAAGAATCAGTATCAAGTTGGTTTGTAGATTCTAAGTGTATGGCTCTGCTCAAGAAACAAGTAAATAGAGCACCATATCGTTTGAGATCTTTTCTTCCTTCTCTGATAATGAACGGACCAAATAGATCTACTCCACAGACTGTGAAGGGTGAAGTTGCTTCAAGTCGGTTGATCGGAAGATCGGCCATCCTTTGATCTGCAGTTTTTCTTCGTAACGATCTGCAGGACACACATTTTGATATCAGATAACGAACAAATGAATTACAATTGATAACCCAATATCCACTCCGTCTGAGCTCATTGATTGTAAAACCTCTACCTCCATGTCTGACATCTTCATGACACTTACGTACAATCATTGTTGTTACATCACCATTCTTGGGTAGAATAATGGGGTGAACTGTTCCATATTCTTCCATTTCACTTCTGGATAAACGTCCACCAACTCTCAGTATTCCATTGCAATCGAGAAAAGGAGACAATTTAAACAGGGAACTTACACGTTTTACCACTGGTATCGAACCATCTTCGGTGCTGGTTTTCTTTAGAACAGCTATTTCATCAGCAAAGTTCGTATGTTGTACCAATTTTAAGATGACCGTTTCGGCTTTTTGCAAATCTTCTATATCTATATGTCGTTTACGATTCACCCATTGTAACATAGTAGCAACGAGTCTCTTCAACTTCATCCATTTTGATATTCTTGATGTTAGTCTTAACAACACTGGATAGAGGTACGGTTTACCTTGACTCTTTTTACTTCAGGATCATTATCTGCCAGAGTAAATTCCATGTTATCAACACCATTTGAAGGTCGTAACGGTTGATGTAGAAATTCAGGACCAGTAAACCATCTTTGGTTCTTCAAATAACTGTTCATGCTCAAACCACGAGAAGCATCATCTGCTGGATTCATCTTTGAATCAACATATTTCCACTGATTAATATTTGAATGATCCAAGATAGTTCTTACTCTGTTGGCTACAAACAAATGAAACCTCTTACTCTCATTTCTTATATAGCCCAACACTACTGTACTATCAGTCCAATAATAATACTCTATGTCTTGAATTTCTAGTTCTTTCTTCAAGAAGGATCCAACCTTTATAGAAACTGTGGCTGCTGTTAATTCCAATCTGGGTATGGTTATTGATTTAAGAGGAGCTACTCTCGCCTTTCCCATTACCAAACAACAATTTATCTCTCCTTTTTCGTTTTCCAGCCTGAGGTAACTAGCTTCTCCATAACCTTTATCAGAGGCATCTGAAAAATGATGAATAGATTTATGTATGACCTCACCGAAGTCTTTGGGTTCAAAACATCTTGGTACATTGATGGTTTCTAATCCAGCCAGTTCAGCGCGCCATTTTTCCCATATAGATCTTTGTTCACTTTTAATTTCATCATCCCAACCTTTCTTGTCAGAACATAATTGCTGAAGAAGAAGTCTTCCTTGGAATAAAAAGGGTGCGGCAAATCCAATTGGATCAAAAATCGAACTAACTGTTGAAAGTATACCCCTCCTTGTAAGTGGTCGGTCTTTAAGTTGGATGCGAAAACCAAAGGAATCTTTTTCTACACACCAGTGTACACCTAACGCTCGTTCTAAAGGCAAAACATCCTTCTCGAGATCAATATTTCTTAAAGACTTTTCTCTTTCACTTTCATTAACACTCTCCAAAACTTCTCTAGAATTTGACACTATCTTTGTCAGATTGAAACCACCTGATTTGCACAACTCTTTTAATTTCTTTAACAGATTAATGGCAAACGACGAATTACTGCACGAACGAAGCATATCATCTACATAGAAGTTTTTCAAGAGTGTACGAATAGCTTCTATGTGAACTGTATCATCTGTGATCTTGTCGTTATCTTTAGCTGTCTGTTTTAGTGCAAAATTGGAGCAACTTGGTGATGAGGCTGCACCAAACAAGTGTACCATCATTTGATATTCACACAACGTTTTATCAAGGTTTCCATCTGGCCACCACAAAAATCTTAAGAAAGTGCACTGTTCTGTTGGAATGCGCACCTGATAGAACATGGCTTCAATATCGGCAATAATGGCTATTTCATCTGTTCTGAATCGATTCAGTACCCCAACTAACACATTCGTTAGATTAGGTCCTTGTAACAGCTTCTTGTTTAACGACATTCCTTTTGACGTAGCACTGCAATCGAAAACAACCCTTGTTTTGTCTGGTTTCATTGGATGGTAGACACCAAAATGTGGAATGTACCAACTTTTTCCTTCCAAAGGATACAATTGATCAGTTGGTGTTGGTCTTGCATAGCCTTTCTCGAAGAGTGTTTTCATAAAATCTTTGTAATCATTTAACATCTTGGGACTTTTCACTAATTTCTTTTTTAACCAATTCATTCGTTGAAGTATGTGGAACTTATTGTTGACGAAGGTTACATTATCTTCTCTAAAGGGCAAAGGCAGTTGGTAATGTCCATCAATCTTGCTGACATTGTTTTCCATAAGTTGTAAAAATTTGAAATCTTCTTGTGACATGCTATTGATGATAGAATGATCTTCTTTTTCATTGAAGTCGTGTTGATACATTGTTAATAACATATCAGTCACCGATTGATCTATAACCTTGCTTGGAATGCAAAAGTAGTGTGAAGCAATCTCTTGATCAGCAATATTTTTCACAGCTATCTTATTACATGTCATACTTGATGGACTTTCTTCTGCTATGGGACCCATGATACACCAACCAAGTTTTGTCCTATAAGCATAGGGACCTCCCTCTTTACTCGCAATTACTTCCTTGGGTTCTAATGCCAGAGGGCAATTTCCACCAATCAGTATCCCAATTTCTATGTTTTCACCATCTCGCGGCAGGTATCGCTGAATAGCCTCCAGATACTTCCATTTTTTAATCTTTTGGGGTTGGCACCTCTTCTTTATCTACTGGAAGTTCATTTTGACTGTAACAGGGGGGCAACCTTATGCTTGCTTCTTTTCCATTGATACTTGATGCATATAAACCATTAACTAATTTGCACTTGTTCGACGTTTCTCCATTGATTGTCTTGATGGAAACCATCGTGTCAATACCATCTACTGCTAGTTCCTTCATTACTTTTTCACTAATAAACGACCCTTGGCTACCATTGTCTAATAAGGCATGTGTTCTTATAATACGTGAGTTGGTTTTGTTGTGTAAACTTACAGGTACTACGCACAGGCTGATGACACTAGCATTTAAAGATGTACGGCCACTTTTAACTGTTTCTTTCTTTTCTTTAGAATCAGACTCGTCGTTCAAGTTTGAATCATTGTAGCCTTCAGATTCATCTTTCTGCCTACTATCACCTCTAGACTTTTTGTTTTCATAAGGTTTCGCTATATATCCATGCAACCCTGATGGATGCTCTCCCTTACACACACTACAAGTTCGTCTTTTGCTACAGTTCTTTGCTGAATGCGCTAAGCTTGATGGTTGATAACATGAAAAGCAAAGTCTACTTTTAAATAGAAACCTTCTTCTTTCATCTACTGTTTTTCTTAAGTATGTAACACAGTCATCAAGGTCATGATCCAGTGAACATAATTGACAAGTACTTTTGGTTGCTGAAGAACGAAATACCTTCTTTTCTTTCTTAGATGTTCTCTCTGACGACGTCTGTATCTCTAGGTTTGCCTCCCTTGAATAGAGTGGGTCAGAAATGAGATCAACTTCTTGTTGTAACAACTGCATAAAATTTTTTAATTTTGCTTCTGCGCCAGTAGCCTTTCTCACTTTTAGAGCCTGTCTGTTCCATCTGTCTTGCAAGTAGATAGGCAACTTTGAATGTAAAATCTGAATCAAGTCTGGACTATCATACCAACTATTGCCACTGTAAGTCATTGTACCCTTGAACTTTACTAAGAAGGTGTAGAATCTGCTAAAACTGGATGAGTCGTTAGGTTTTAACTTTGGCCAGGATTTAATTTGCTTTCTTTATGCACTCATTATCTTATATGGATCTCCATATCTTTCTGCTAGTAGTGATTTGGCTTGTTTATAGCAAATGTTTATAGGCAAATAGATACAATTACTGACCAAGTCTTTTGGTTCACCTGATCAGTATTTTAACAGTCTTGTGAGTCTGCCTCTTTCTTCTTGTATTTTAGTCTCAACGGCCTCAACAAAGGTTGTAATGAAAACATATACTCTAACAGATCGCCAGTAAAGATATCCAACTCTACGTCTGGAGCTTGCAAACGACTTACTAAATCCGTCAACTGATTAACTTGCCCAAACATATTGTTTTGTTTCCCTTCTTGAAATAACTCTACTTTTTCACTTCTGTTGCCTTGTGGTATATGCTGACTAAATTGATCCCAGTCTTCTAAACTATCTTGTTGTTGGTTGATGCTTTGAACATAGTCACTAACTGTTTTCATCTTATCTACTGGAATGTCAGGTAATCCAATTTTTTCTACTTTTGTTTCTTCTAATTCCGTTTCTTCTGAGTATATCTTCAACTTAGCAGATGCTTTTGCCATGTCAAGCTGAACTTGTATTTGCTTCTTTGTTAGTTCTGCCTCTTGCTGTTTCTGTAAAAAGGCGGCTTCAATTTTTAACTCAGCAATCCTAGCTTTTTCTTCTTTTACTTTAAGCTCAATGGATCTTTTAGTTGATGATGATCTCGTACTGCCGCGAGAACTTTTCTTTGATGAAGATTTTTGACTGGGAGCTTCCACAAGATGTTCTTCATCCATCCAACTATATACTCTTCTTCGTAGCGCATTCATTTTTCTATCAACCTCATCGACAGTCCTATCGTCAGAAACTCTACCTTCCTGTTTCACCAGTATCAAACATTTTGCATGGGTGCTCATAAAATTCTCAAAAAGCTTATTTAGAGAATTAAACTTGTCCGTAAACAATTTCTTATCTCCATCCGACCTCACAAGTGCTTCTAACTCACTTATCTGGAGTCTAATGGACTTCTCCTGGCTTTTTCTCTTTTCCTGGAGTAAGCCAATCTCATACTGTCTACCCTTTTCGGTTAACTTTCGAGACCTTTTGGGAGTCAGAACTTCATATGACATGCTTGCACAAACTATGTCTCCGTTGTCTGGCTAAATAGTGGTTTACTATTAGTGTCACACACACACAAGTCGACACTATTTGTTAGGGTTCAAACGGATACGAATTTAATGCCACAAACGATAGGTTTTAATCCATAAACGCTAAATAAAATACAAAACTTTTGTTTAAAAAATACAAAAAGAGCAAATAATAAAAGAAAGCAAACAAGAACGCACGAACAAAATAGATATAGAAACATAAAAACAAAACAAAATATCTTACTAAACCACTTTCACTAAACCACCACCAAACAACATCACACGCAAGCAATACACACATACTAAGTAAAAACACACACATGAATCCACTACATGTTAAAAATGTAAAACGCAACAAACTAATAATACAAAAAACGAAAGAACTTTACGAGTAACACAATGGGCCGTTAACAGACATAAGAACAGAGGAACAAGACAGCAATAATTGAATTTATTTTCGTATGTATGGCCAAGGCCGGTCACGTGGTTTTTTAAGTGATTAAAGGGCGTACAAGGCACGGAAGCGCTCACATGTCAATTAGTTCTTGAACCGTACACGTTAAAACTGTTTGTCCACAATTCACTCAAAATGACTGAGCAACAAGAAGCGTCAATGGACACAAATAACGCTGAACCCGACATACTACAACATCTAACAAACTACTTTGACCGTAAATTCCAAGAACAGAACGAAAATCTAGAACAGAGGCTTACCACTGGATCGAAAAACTTGGAAAAACGTCTTCTGGAGCAGCACAAGATCAGTAAAACCGAATTTAAATTCAGAGGTAATAAAATACAACATCAATTCAATAGCGATTTAATTCAAAGTCTAGAAATAATAAAACAACTAGTAAAAGATGGTTCGATTACAAGATCTTCCAAAAAGATTGATAATGTCATAGATGATCTCCACAAGCGAAACAAATGTATCCGTTTCGCAGATAAATCTCCGGCTGGATGGGCTGCTGTCGACGAATACTTATCCGACGATCTTGCCAGCGATTCAGAGGATGACAAAAAGATGAAGGCTGCGGAAAACCGGGCTCTGAACAAGAAAAAGGCGACCAAGAGAAAGTCAACCTTCGAGCATGTTCCACGTCGGCCCCCATACCAGTCTTCCTCATTCACACACCCTTCGCAGCATCAAAATTTTATCCCCTTCGGCTCACAATCTGCACCTCCGGGGAGGCCTATCTTCGGGCTATCTCAACAGCAACCAAGATTCGCGAATTAATACCAGCGAAGTTACCAACAGCCACAACAGCGATCTCTGTGTTTCGGATGCGGAAAACAAGGACATTGGCGAAAGGACTGCCCTGACCTCAAACAACCCTAAAGAAAAGGCAAAAGTTAAGTGTGATACTGTTTCTACTGTATATAATTTTTCTGAAGGCAATAGGTCTTATTCGCGCCAAGCTAATCCTCCACATACCGTGAAGGGCAATCTCAGGCGGCGTCTACCTTACTGGGAGAACATAGGCACTAATAAAACTATTTTAGAACTAATAATAATACGGATACAAAATTCCCTTTTTCACCACCCCTAAAAAGGCTTCTTTCAAAAACAACTGTTCGGCTCTTGACAATGAAGATTTTGTAAATAAGGAATTACACGAGTTACTTAAAACCGGAAGAATAAAAGAGATGGCTACTGAGCCACACGTGGTTAATCCACTGAGCGTTAGTTCGTCCAAAAATAAGAAGAGACTTATTCTTGACCTGAGACATGTAAACAAACACGTGTACAAACAAAAAACCACATTCGATGATTGGAAGATTTTCGGAGAATTTGTTGAGGAAAATGGTTTCATGTTTAAATTTGACATAAAACAAGGCTATCATCACATAGAAATTGCTCCAGAGCATCAAAAATATTTAGGATTTTCTTGGGTAACAAATGGCGAAAAAAGGTATTTTGTTTTTACAGTCCTACCGTTTGGTCTCTCTTCTGCCCCCTTTATTTTCACAAAAACAATGCGAGTCCTCGTAAAACACTGGCGAGAACATGCTATAAAATTTGCATGTTTTATTGATGACGGCACAAGCAATACCTATGAATCGACTCTGGGGGCGTCAAACTTCGTCCGAGACTCGCTTAAGAAATCTGGGTTTGTCGCAAACAACGACAAATCTCTGTGGAGTCCCACTCAAAACATGACATGGCTCGGCATTAATCTAGATCTGAAGAAAAAACTTTTTTCTATACCTTCCCAGCGATTAATTTCTACTCTTTCGAGTTTACAATTCATTCTTGATTCCCTACCGTACACGTCAGCACGAAAATTAGCAAAATTTTGCGGAAAAATCATATCCATGAAATTTGTTATAGGCAATTTGGCCCAACTGAAAATTAGACGAGTTTATTATCTTATTGAATCGCGAATATCATGGGACTCCCGAATGAACATGTCACACGCTTCAGAAGCTGTGAAAGAACTGTTCTTTTGGAAGAACAATCTGCTAAAACACACTGAGAGACCAATGACACGGGGAAATACTTCCTGGTTAATCGTTTGTTCTGATGCGAGCGATACAGGGCTGGGTGCACACACGTGGCACAAGAATAGAATGCATATTTCTATTAAGAATTTCACACTAACGGAAAGCCTAATGCACTCCACGTGGAGAGAGCTATACGCTATACAATATTCGCTACAATCATTAAAATCAGTTTTATGCAACAAAGCAGTACTTTGGAAGACAGATAATTACGCGAGCCATTGTATAATAAAAAGAGGCAGCTCAAAGGAAAACTTACAGATTTTGGCAGAAAATATTTTTGATATTTGTAAGAAACAAAAAATAGATTTAAATGTCGAATGGGTCCCAAGAAACCAAATTCAATACGCTGATAAATTAAGTCGTTATACGGACACGGACAATTGGGAAATCACAAAAAGCTTTTTCGAATACCTAAACAGGCTCTGGGGTCCATTCACCGTAGATAGGTTTGCTAATGACGAAAACAAAAAGGTGGGCAGGTTCAACTCAAAATATTATTGTCCGGAAACTGAATGCGTAAACGCCTTTAATACCTCGTGGGAAAACGAAAATAATTTACTCGTGCCCCCGATTCAAACTATATCAAAGGTTTTAAAACACATGCAGACCTGTAAAGCTTCGGGCACACTGGTGGCCCCATACTGGCCTTCGGCAGCGTTTTGGCCATTTTTAACTGATTCAACAGGGGACTTCCAAAAATTTATTAAAAACTTCAGGATCTTTGACAATCCCAATTTATGCGTTACTCAAGGAGAGTGCAAAAAATCCGCCATAGGTTCAAAGCATTTTAAAAGCAAAATAATAGCTTTCAAACTGCAATTTACATAAACCGAATCCACAGGGACAGCGACGGTGTCGTCACTGGACTAAGACATGCAGTCACTGGACACACAAAAACTCTTAAAATCAATAGGCAATGTTTTTTACATTTTAGAACTCTTTGCAAGTCATTTTACGCAACATTTGGAAAACGAAACTTTGAGGCATTTAGCAGAAGATCTACCAGAATATATCTTAAATTCCAGGGCGAATAACACGATAAAAACGTACTATTATTCTTTTAATTCATGGAATACATGGTGTCAAAAATATTCTGTATCAAAATTACCAGCTCTACCGCTAACAGTTGCGTTGTACATACTTAACCTAACCCAAATGAACAATTCTTATCCTAAAATCGAAATCGCATTCTACGCTATCCAGTATTTTCACAATTTGACAGGCTACAATAACCCATGCGACCACACTTTACCAAAAAATATGCTCGAAGCCGCTAAACGCCTACTACAACATCAAACTCGCAAGAAAGACATAATTACGGTTGAACATTTGCACGCATTACATAAACAACTTGTTAAAAGCGAAGCTGTTAACCTTTACAAACTTAGAACTTTTAATATCTTTCTCTTGGGATTCTGTGGCTTTCTTAGGTTTTCGGAAATTAGTAATCTGAAAAGATGTGACGTCAATTACAAAAATAGCTTTATGAAACTGTTCATAGCGAAAAGCAAAACAGATATCTACAGAGAAGGACACTGGGTTTACATCAGCGCTTGCGGAAATGGGATCTGCCCAGTATATAATTTAACTGAGTATATGAAGTATGTACCTGTTGAGCCTGATTCCTATCTGTTTAGAGCGGTCACAGTTACATCAAACAACAAATTCGGAAGTTTTAAAAAGATGAATCGCCCAATCAGCTACACAACAACAAGAGAAAATGCACTCGATGCACTGGCATCAATCGGATTGGATAGGACAAGATTCGGACTCCACAGCCTACGTGCTGGAGGAGCAACAGCAGCGGCAAATGCAGACGTCCCAGACCGTCTTTTTAAACGACATGGTAGATGGCGTTCGGAGACAGCCAAAGATGGTTATGTGGAGGACGACGCAGAGCATTTACTATATGTTACAAGGAATCTAGGCCTTTGAAACACCTAACCCTAACTTTTTCGTACATAACTACTACTACTAGTCGAAGTTCTTTGAGTCTTCCCTGTCGCAAAAATAAGAAAATAAATAAGGTTATTTTCGGTTGAGCGCAGCGAATTAGAAAATAATTGAATTTATTTTCGTATGTATGGCCAAGGCCGGTCACGTGGTTTTTTAAGTGTTTAAAGGGCGTACAAGGCATGGAAGCGCTCACATGTCAATTAGTTCTTGAACCGTACACGTTAAAACTGTTTGATTACCTATAAGATAAGCAGTTTTATTTTGAATAGTTTAAAATGTTGTTGTTAATAACAGTGTAATTTTTTAATGATACCCTTAACCTTGGAGGGTTAGTGGCTGTAGCACTGGGGTCTAAGGATATGTTTCCCCATAGAATGGGGTTTTTCGCATCCGGCTTAGCCACGATTTCGGAAACATTTCGATTGTAAATTAGTGGTTGTAATTTAGTTGGTAGGAGATATAGATGTATTATATTGTGTTATGACTACCGATAGCACACGGTTCCTAACTAAGATGACAACTACTAGTCGAAGTTCTTTGAGTCTTAGCTGTCGCAAAAATAAGAAAATAAATAAGGTTATTTTCGGTTGAGCGCAGCGAATTAGAAAATAACGTACATTAAAATACTAACATGTAACATAAAGTTAATGACGTGAAACATTTAACATAAAACTTAAGGCTATGAACACACAACAAAAATAAAACTATACACACACTTCAATATAAACACGATCTTAAGGGATGCCTAGACGCTGGCATTGCTGTGCCTCAGCAGCGCAATTCTAAGTTAAAACATTTTTGTTACCTGGGTAGGTGTCACCAACGGTTTTCGCTAAATAAATAACTTTATTTCTTCTTTAAACTAATTCTGGAGTAATTCTGCAACTTTCACCAGACTGCAAATTATTTATCTGAATTCAGTTTTACAATAATAGGTAGCTAGCTAGAACTTTTTCAGCACCAACCAGCAATTACAATAATAGGTAGCTAGCTAGAACTTTTTCAGCACCAACCAGCAATTACAATAATAGGTAGCTAGCTAGAACCTTTTCTGCACCAACCAGCAATTACAATAATAGGTAGCTAGCTAGAACTTTTTCTGCACCAACCAGCAATTACAATAATAGGTAGCTAGCTAGAACTTTTTCTGCACCAACCAGCAATTACAATAATAGGTAGCTAGCTAGAACTTTTTCTGCACCAACCAGCAATTACAATAATAGGTAGCTAGCTAGAACTTTTTCTGCACCAACCAGCAATTACAATAATAGGTAGCTAGCTAGAACTTTTTCAGCACCAACCAGCAATTACAATAATAGGTAGCTAGCTAGAACTTTTTCAGCACCAACCAGCAATTACAATAATAGGTAGCTAGCTAGAACCTTTTCTGCACCAACCAGCAAGGAACGTTCTGGCTAACTGAGAAAAATCGAACTGGGACGAGTTTTCGGCATTGAATCTGTATTGTTTAGGCTAATATTTATACCTTCGTGCCTAGCACTTCCCCATGTTTTATAAAATTATTAAGCAGGAAGCTCTGGGGACTAATTTTAAAGTTAATACCAGCAAAAAGAACGAAGTCCAACCTCGTCCTGGGGGGGGCTTTTAAATGCTCTGGATACTAGCGGAAGATCGATGCTCTGATTTCATTGGACAATATCTAGAACGCGCCAACTGCCAACCAATTAAAAATTAGGTTATAAAATTCCCAGCACCCCCTCCCCCTAGTAGGGGAAATTTATGACTTATTTCACATTGCGTCCAGTCCCTCCCTTTTGAAACATAAACCATGGAAGGTGGAAGTTCGCCAGCAGGAAGTAGTACAAGTTCAAAAAACGTTCAAAGAAATAAACGAAGTGAGTAAATATTGATTTAATTTCTAAGGAAGTTATGCACTGATGTGAATATTAAACTTGAACACCTTAAAAACTTGCGTAAGACTTAAGGCAGAATGTGTTTTTTTAATTTGACACAATGTTAAACTTGTAGTGGCTCTTCATTAGGCATGTCAGAAATTTGAAAATTACTGCGCAACTAAGCTAGCTAGATGACAGCAAACAAAAATCGATTTATTTTCTGTAAAGAGGATACAGCCTAGCAAACCAGCTAGCTACCACAATTTACCCCAGTTTTTATTTCGACTTTTTGTTTAGAAACTACCAATGAAAATGCTGTCGGCTACGTGCTGGCAGTTAGTCCCATGAAAATGTCAAGAAATACAAGCAAACAATATTTTAACTTGGACTTTGAAACTGAAACTGAGATAAAGAATGCTGTGTGCCTTTCTTCACGAAGTTTGTTTGCTGAGCTTTCAGAAAGTGGATCAGGCTGTAAAATTAACAATGTTAGACTCGACAATGAAGGCAAAACGATGTTTATTTCGGATTACAGCACCCTGAAGGTTACTGAGCTAGGATTCGGGAAAAAAAGTCAATATAAATTCCATGACATTAAATCAGTTATCAACGAGTTACCTGTAGATTCAGTTGTGAATGTCCGCGGTAATGTGTTGCTTGGTGAAATTCGAACAATCAAGATAAAAGATGAAGAAGTTCCAATTAGAGAAGGCTTCATATCTGATGAAACCGGCTATATCAGGATTACTCTATGGAGAGAATATGCTAATCTGCTTTCAAACATGACCTACAAATTTCTAAGACTGGTCAAGATCAAATACATCAATGTGGATCGTCTTCAGACTACTCATAACAGTGTGCGCCAATTAAGTACCAACCAGATTGATGATTATAAAGTGACTGATGAGCAAGTATTTATTGATGCTACTGATGTTGCCATTTCTGGTGTTGACAGTACGGAATCAAAAATCTGTCCGTTGTGTAGTGCTCTAGTGGAAGCTGCACCTAAAGAAAAGTTGTATCGATGTATCAAATGTAAGAAAGTCATGCTGACAAAAAAGTTAAAAAGGAAAATGTCTTGTACCTTAACGTTTGATTTAGATGGAACTCAATTGCCTTTGTCATGCGCTGTGAACAAACTACAAGATTGCTTCATTGACAAAAACCTTGATGAAATGGAGGAAGATCAAGTGTCATTGTTGTTGCTTTCAAATCAATATGATCTATCCTATGACCCTGGCAAAAATGTTGTCATCTCTCTTCACATATATGAACCTTAGCTTGTAGTGTTTTTTGACTTGCCTGTTTAGTTTTTAGGCACTCTTGTTGTTATCTGTTTTGTTGGAAACGAATGAAAACTTTAAATGTCATCAAGTTTGTTTTAAAGTTTAATATTGTTAGTTCTGTTTAAATATCTCTTTTCTATCGTAGTTTACATACAGTAAAGTAATAAAAGGAGTTTATTTGAAAAAGTTTTACAGGTGAAGATAGATAGTTGGTAGTTCTTATATTATTTCCAAACTTTATGTTTATATTTTCTTGCCAGATGTAGCTCCTTTATATACACTAGAAATATTTTGTTTTGTATCATGAACTTTGTATGTATATATTTTTCTTGTCAGATGTAGCTAGCTTTTTATTTATACTTACAATATTTTGTTTTGTACCATGGTTTCTCTTTGAGTTTTTGCTAAAGAAGCGGGATCAACCCTAGCCACGAAACCTCTTCAAAATTAAAAGTCAGGAAATAAGGTAGTGAAGAAGAATGCGTTCTTAAAGGGGGATTTTCACGAAGCGAATTTAACGGCGAATTGTATCTGAGCATGCGCAGTTTTGTTTGTTTTGATTTTGCATCGAAATATTTGATTTCGCTGCTAGTTTTTGACCAATCAGAACGCGGTTAACTAATGTAAACAATGAATTTGGCGCCTAATTTGTTTTGTCGTGAGAATTAAAAAGCGAATTCGCCGTTCAATTCGCTTCGTGAAAATCCCCCTTAAAGTGGGGGTCTCACATCGTCGTCCGGTTAAAAAAGTCTTTTCCAGAGAAAAAAAGTGAGACGCAATGCCTCCGTTTTTTGACGCCCTGGGGTCAAACTATTTGCGTAGTAATTGTGGCTTCACTGACCCCCAAACGTCACTGTTTGTTACTACCTTGAGCAAAAAATGAACAATTTTGGCGGGTTACAAAACCTTAGGTAAAGAGACAGGCGCTCGCGTCGTAAAATACTAAAATCAGAACCAAAAGAGAACCTAATTCTTACCAATCAGTTTGAGCAAAATTGTCGGAAAACTGAAAAACATTTAGCGAGTGTGAAAACTTAACTTTACGGATTTGCGTATAAGAGAACATCAGTTTGTACGCCCTCCCTCGGGCCTAGGCTAGCTAACTCTTAACTACTACTCTGGGCTACTTTTGGATGGGTTTATACGAATTGATATGAGCATATTTCATTGTTATTCTAAAATCACGTGATTTATTATTATATACAAAAATGTTGAGAAATGTCATTCGGCAAAAAATTGCGTTTTCAGTGTAATTTTTTTGTGGGCGACATTTTTAACGTTCGAAACGCTTTTTTAGCCCTGCGAAGACAAAGCAAATAAGAACATAAGTCTCAAAATTTAGGAACATGTTAAGCAAATTATAAGGCTTTGTAACGCTTGATATTTTTTAATAAAAATATAAACAAAATATAACAAATCCAAGTGCTACACTGTGTAGCAATTATCACCGAATTAGGGTAATACCATAAATTACAGAATAAGCACAGGGGTGCTTAATAAGGGCCCCTGCTCCAATAATCACCAAATAAGCGCCGCCTCCAATAGCCGAAATTTTAAATAAGCCCCCAGCCGAGGCGCTTATTCGTCTTTACAATAAATTAAGAAACGTTAAAACATTGCAAGGCTTCCTTCCATTTCTGTATATAAATAAAAAGCTAAAATATTTGATATGTATATATAAAAGTATTCTCTAAAAAAAATAAAAGCTTTTCTCGATGTCTTTTTAATGTAAAATTTTACTTCTGAACAAGTTCATTGAATGTATCAGTATTTATGCAGTACTCTTCTCTCTTGCTCAAAATTTTGAAAATGCTGACAGTGGATGTTTTGATAAAGGCTGATCTAAAAAAAAACATTTAAAGGGTGAGGAACAAGAATACATTTGTAGCACAAACCGAGTTAAAACCAGGTTACTATTCATTTATTGTCTCTTTAAGACATCATTTCAATGATTTGAAGAAAGCATCTAATAAAAAGAGACAAATTAATACTTCATGTGATGCAAAAAGGTATATAAATGTTTATCAAGCTGATACATAATTATTTTATCATTTTGAGTAAAACATTGCTAGGAAGTGCAGAATTAATTAGTGCGAAATTGGGGTTTTAATGTGATATTTTAGCAGTATTTAAGCATGTAACTAATTACTATCTCGCCTGCGAGGAATATTCAAATACAGCTGTCCGTCCCAAAATGGAAATTTTTGGCTCTCTGAGCACCGACACGGGAGTAGTCGTGTGTTCGAATCTAATCTTGGTAACTATTTTTACTTTTTTTTTTCTTTTTACTATCTCGCCTGCGAGGATAGGTTTCCAACTCGTAACTAACTAAATGTCCCAAATGGTCAATTGCAACGTCACAGATTTAAACTTCGTACCTAAACTCTCTAAGTACTTGGAAGTTATCTAAATGACGTTTCAGGCCAAAATTGGTATTTGTTTTCGACAAAATTTGGCACAGTTAACAAAAAAGGTATGCTGAACATAATAGTGACATCATAATTTTGATTTTTGTCACCTAAATGTCATTTTAGGCCAAAATTGGTCCAAAAATTAAAACTACTTTATTTTAGACAAAATTTGGCAAAGTTAACAAAAAACGTATGCCGAACATGATGGTGACATTAAAATTTTGATTTTTTGTCACCTAAATGTCATTTTAGGCCAAAATTGGTCCGAAATTAAAACTACTTTATTTTCGAAAAAATTTGGCACAGATAACAAAATAAGTATGCTGAACATGATGGTGACATCAAAATTTTGATTTTTTGTCACCTAAATGCCGTTTAAGACCATAAACGTTTCAATCGCGCGACTTTTAACCATGGATGATAGGCTGTATTTTTGTTAGCAGAAATTGTAGAATTGGGTCGCATTGTGGATGTTTCATAGTTGTGCATTTTTAATAGCGAGATAGTTTATGCAGCGCCTGCATCTTGTTCAATTTACGTTAGTGTCAATTTTAATTTTTTTTTGCATAGCGCGAAACTTAAGTGTATATAAATTCCCATTTTTGGGGTGTTTGTGCAGAATAGTTAATGCAATTTTTACCCCAATTCACACAAATTTCCACACGCTTTTATTCTCACAATTTTTTTTACCCTCAACAAGTTGGCGATGGAGTCTTTGCCCAGCTCAGTGGCTGGAAAATTCCCCTGTTCAAATGAACCAAAGTTTTTTTGGAAACTCTGGGGGTCACAAAAAGCGTATTTTACATATGGTATTTTACACATATTTCACATGTAACAAAGATTCATACAATTATGACTACTTGTGAAAATATTTGATTTTTTAGACGAAACACGAAAAAACATATTTTCTTCAAAGTTTAAACCTGTTTTCATCTTAATAGGGTCACTTTTTTATAATAACGTCTAAATATTAGCTGAGGTTGGATGTCCCTATTTTTAACGCTTTTGAGCCTCAAATGTTCTTTGTGTTATACCAATTGTAGACTGATTATTTTGTTCCTATAGTCTATGAAGGTATTTAGGCTGAGTACATTAATATAGTCTATGAAGGTATTCAGGCTGAGTACAATATATGTTCTTAATTTTTGCCAAAATCTAAGCCTTAACGTACTTCTAAACTAGGTTCTTATAAAAAACTGTGTACCCAAATAAACCCCAATTATATAAATTTAAACATCAGCCTTTCTAATTCAATTTATTTCACGTCAGCAAAAAATTGCCAACATTGCCTGCTCTACGTCAGCAAACTTGTGTTTCACATCAGCAATTTATATTTTGTTTGCAATCGCATTATCCCATATACGAATACCAGTTAAATTTAGAGAGAAATTTATGAAAAAATGAGAACAAAATTTTTATAAGTTTAAGTCACATCCAAATGAAATAAAAACCATGTCGGCAAATACATACTGACGTGAATCAAGAATTTTTATTATCACCTCAGCAATTGCCAGGTGTCGATCTGAATTAGAAGGACTTAACGCATATGGGATCTGGAACCAAGCAGATTTGACAAAGTGCCCAAGCTTTTAGATAAAAATCTGAAGGTCACCGAAACGAATGAAATAAAAGTCTTGTAAAACTAAAGAAAAAGGCGTTCCTACGTCCAGTTGGCTAACTAGTAACCCAAATAAAAACTTTGCTTTTCTGGTAGCTCTCTACTAACTATTCTATAGCTTAGTGACTAGACAAAGACATGTGCAGATCAGCTAAAAAACAGTAACCTACTCTCACTTAGCTAGCTAACCAAAATACGATTCTTACCTGTAAAAAGTCCCTGTGATCAAACTACACGATTTTGAACAGATAATATCATATCGAGTATACTAAAATATAAACTACTCTGGAATTCCCACCAACAAGCCAACCCTAAAAGAAATTCCGCACAGCCAAAGGACGATGCAATTCAACTAAAATTCAAAGTGCTTTTGGTCATAGTCCAAGCGACTGTGGTTAGGCCAAGGAACGTAGAATACTAGAAGGTCGTATTAGTTGAAAAAAAGCTTTCCTATTGGCTTATCGGGTACTAATGACCAGGGTCCGCGCAAATGTTTTAGCCTAAATATGACAACCCCGTATGTCCAGCCTAGCTGCACTGTCTCTCTCTGTATCCCTCAAGGCGATTTTAAAGATTCCGCCTCGCGTAGCGGTCGGCGGAAATCAAAAATCAATCCCAATCAATATGTCCACATTCATCGTAGCACTGAATTCACTGTCCGCTAATTCAAGATTGTCCAGGTGTTTATAAGAATGCAATGTTTCTTTTATGTCTTGGTTTTTTATGGGGGAACAAATCTGTTCAATACACAACGCTTCTATGTATGTCGATCCACCGTCATTTTTATGTTTACATGTAGTTTAACAACGTCGAGTGTTTGTTTCCCTCTTGTATTCCCAAATGTATTGATTAACAATCTTTCCTTTCGCACTGTTTTCAAATTTAAATTGTCTCTTAACTCTTTGGTAATGTATGAGAATTGACTTCCCGTATCGAACATTATCCGAGCAACTTTGTGTTGTTGGTTGTCGCAGTCAAATACACCAGCCTTAACCGTTTGAAGAAAGACATAATTGTTGTTTCTCGCAGAAGCATGGGTTGCAGTTGTTTCTCTTCCACCAGGGTGTTGTTCCTGGCCTTGGTTAACAACATTCTCGCTCTCTGGTGATTGATCTCTATTTTGTTCATCTGTGTTGCTGTTATAATTCCTTGGAGGATCTTCTTTCTTACAAATTGAGACATGGTGTCTCTTTCTACATTTGTTGCATTTAAACTTGCTGTTACATTCCCTACTCAAATGACCACCTCTAAGACAGTTAAAACATTTCCCCAATCGCCGAACAATGGCCACACGCGCCTCTACATTAGTTACGACACGACATTTAGAGGGGGAATGATTTCCCTGACAAAAAAGGCAACCTTTCAAATCCCTTCCTCCCTGAACGTGGAGATCTTGAGCGGTAAATCGTCCGTTGTAACTGCTGCGCTTAGTGTCATCCCTTTTGTTGAAACTGTGGCACCTTTCCTTAGCTAAAAGCTCTTCATTGAAGAATTCGAGCATTGTCTCCAATGTCTCCAAGAACGACTCGCGAAGGAGAAATCTATGATTAATCAAACGAAAGTACTTTGGAGAAACTGTGAGTTACTGATTATATACCCTGTGTGATTATTTACGATTCAACTTCTATATTAATTTATGTTCAAGAATCTTTAATTTCTCCAATGTCCAAATATCGCTGCCAAATTTTCTCGAAATAATTATCTTTAGCTCTTCAGGTATGCGCTCATTGAGGATGGGAACAAAGAGACAGCCATAAGTTCGAATGTCCATCTTTAGAGAGTTGAGGTTTCGAACACAATTTTCAATGTCATTATAAAGTTTCCTCAATTGTTCAACATTTTCCATAGAGGTGACTGGACGTACATTCAATAATGATTCCATGTGAGCTGTTATTTGCACCTGTGGGTCACCATACCGTTGCTTTAGAATATCTATTGCTTCCTTATAATTTTCATTAGATAAGGTCAGCCCAACAACCGCTGACAATGCAGCCTGAGTTAAGTATCTCTTTAAATACGCGAACTTGTCCACATAGGTTAACGCATCGTTTTTGTTGATAGTAGCATTGAATTGGTCCCAAAAGGAATACCACTTTAACGGATTTCCATCTAACGATTGGATCCCTAGTTTTGGTAATTTACAGCTTACTGATGCAGTAGTGGAACGAGAATCAGACAATGATTTGATGGAAACAATTTTTCCTCTATCTTTGCGAGCAAATGATTGGATGGTCGAATAAAACGTTTTGCTTGCACAACAAAGTCACAAATTTCTTCGGGTTCCTTTAAATTAACCATTTCTTCCTCTAGTTCTCTTAACTCCTGCAAACTTTCATTCCACTTAATTTTACGATCAGGTCATCAGTTTCTGCAGTAAAACAGGATTCAATTTCTGCATTAAGTTCGTGAATGTTCTCTTGTAGACCTGCCCTCCGCGCGATTTTTCTGTTAAGCGCCATAATAAAACCCAAATCAAAATTTAACCTAAATCAAACTACTAAAACTGTCAGGGCAAAAATAATACACCATGTAGATACCACCCCAAGCTCAATGCGTAAACAAAACTCGTCCTCAATAAAATCTCGCACACTTTCTGTATAAAGAGGAACTCACAACACGTTTGCTAACAACAGCCCAACAACAGACTAAATTTTCACAACAACACGCGAAATGAATAAACCCAAGCTCAAAACAATAATGCCTTGACCTCAAATTACGTAAATGGATTCAGGTCAAAACCTTGTGATATTCTAAAAAACCTTACTCCACCTTCACAACAACAACAAACAAAAAATATGAAAATGACAGCAAACTCAATATTAGGTAAAATAACAACACTGGAGTTTAGCTCAATAAAAACAATAAAAGTTCACTGAAATAATGTCGTAGTGTACATGACGTTGCATATATTGTAACGATACCTTGTTTATTCTTCTCAAAGTGTAAACATTCAAGTTGCAGTAAAACGGTTAAGCGAATAAGTAAACCACACAAAGTCAATAAATTGTAACTCATATATAACTATAATAACGTAATAAATTCTTGTCGACTCCCTCATCGGGCGCGAATTTAAAGTATAGGGTAAGAATTACGAATCTATCCTTCGATCTCTTCTTACCGACACGAACTCAACATAAAACTCAATACAGTCATAAAAACTGGGGCGAGATATAGCGAACATGCAGCGGTGGAGAGCTCCAGCTAGGGCTCTCTATCGCCTTATGCCCTCTACTTCTTACACCCCTTTTGGTATGGTGAGGGTGATACGACGTAAAATGTAATAATGCTCTGCTGTCAGTTGGTTTTATAAATAATTTGGTTTTGAGTTTTCTCGAGCGTTTATCTAAATAGATAGTCGTATCTAAAAAACTAATTTCCTCTGTTGAATATTCATAGGTGAATTTTATTTTAGGGTGTATTGAATTAAGATATATGAAAAATTTGTGTAGTTCTTCTTCACCGTGTTCCCATATGAAGAATATGTCGTCTAGGAAACGGAGAAATATAGTGATTAAATCTGGAAACTTATCGAAAATAAACATCTGCTCAAAAAGACCCAAGAATAATGATGCGTATGGTGGTGCCACCTTCGTAACCATGGCTGTGCCAAGTAACTGCAGATATATTTCATTTAGGAACATGAAATAGTTATTTTCCAGTATAAACGAAAACAACGTTCGTATTACATGTTCATTGGGTGTGAATGAAGGCAGTGTGTTTCTGTATTTTCTAATGAAATGAATACACGCATCAACTCCTTCTTGATGAGGAATATTGGTGTAAAGTGAGGATACGTCTGCTGATACAAGTAAAACGTGTTCATTTTGTGCCGGTATGGTTTGTAACCGTTGTATTATATGTTTGGTGTCCTTTACATAGGATTTTAATTTTGGGAAGAGAGGTTGCAGGCAAAGATTTAAACATTCTGAGATATTTTCAGTTATAGAGTTAACGGCTGAAACTATTGGTCGTCCTGGAATGCCATCCTTATGAATTTTTGGCAGTATGTAAAATAGGGGCATTCTAGTGTTTTCAGGTGGTGTTATAAATTTAGCCGTGTTTTTGTTTATGTTATGGCAACATAGAGTAATTTCTATAAAACTGTTGATATTAGTTTTAAGGTCTTTGCTAGGGTCAGTTTCCATTTTTGCGTAATATCTGTTGTTGGAGAGGTGGTCATAAACCTTTCTAATGTAGTCATGATGACTACACGACCACCCTTATCAGCTTTTTAATCACTATATTTCGGTTTTTTGATAATTTCAATAGACTTTTACTTTCGCCACGAGTAAGATTACTCTCGCATCTCAACAGGGGAAATTTAGTGGTAAAATCGCATAAATCTCTTTTTACCAGGGCAAAAAAGTTTTGCAGGTTTTTATGTTGTGGTTCAGGTGCAAGCCAGTTAGATTTTCTATGGAGCTCATTGCGAGGGTGTGGTTTGTTAATAAAAAAATACCTTGTTGCCATACGATTGCGCAAGTTCGCAAAAGCATTTTTCACAGGCGGACATGTGTTGACAGCTGAGGGTGTTGCGACGTCTTTAAGTCCTTTATTGAGAACAGATATATCCGCATTGGATAAATTGAGGTGAGATAAATTTACAACTAGTGAGTTTAAAGTTTTCATTTTTATTTTTCTATTTTTTTAACAACGTTTTTACTTTGCTTAAAATTAATGTTCATGTTATAGTTTGTTGAGCATGTTTTTATGTTTTCTAATTGGTATCTTGTCATGGGTTGTGGTTTCGCTGATGAGGCGGTTGGTTTTTTGGGTTCTTTGAGCTGGTTTGATTAGGTTGACCTTAGCTTTGTTGTACAAAGGGTCTTGTTCGCGGTGTGTCATGGAAATCAGTCTGGTTACTGTTTTTCCTTTTCAGTTTATTGTTTCTCAATGTAAGCGATTCATGTGTTGTTGTATGCAAAGTTTGTTAAAATTGTTGAGTTCGTCTGAGGAGAATTCCTTTTTCAAAGACTCTCTGTTCTCTTTGCACTTTTTTACATTGTTTTTATGGTGCTTTATTAGAATTTGCAGCAAGGTATTGCTACATGAATGCACGGTGGCATTCCATTCATTTTTTAATTCAGCAGGTAAACTCATAGTGGAGCGAACCTGGATTTTTAGCCCAAAGGGAACCATCCCAGCAGCGAGATGCATTTCGAGAATCTGCAATTGCCGATTATAATCTAAGAGTTTTTTTGTCTCATCAATATAGTCGGTCTTTTTTTTTTCTTTGTTCGTACTCGTATCTAGGTGGCGCTTCGTGTTTAAAATGTATTGCTCTATTTCGTCAACGTCTCTTTTAGTGTTAATTGTTGGTTTGCTGTTTGATTTTGTGGAGGTCGTGATTGGCGAAACAGTTGGCTGTGTGGCGAATTCACTAATATTAAACTCCTCCATTTCGATGTCGTTATTTTTTGAGTGAAAAGAATGCGATATTCGGATTCTACGATAAATTTTGCGTCAGTAGGGTGTATCATATTGTGTGTTTGTGGTAAAAAGTATTTTTTGAAATTTTTACTAAAAAAGTGGTTTTGACTAGGATGAATCCACCTCAAGTAGTTGTCGAATAAAGTACTGGGCACAAAGCTGTTCTTGAGCATAAACGCAAACATATTTTTTTTGTTTCCATAGGAACGAATACACCTTTCTGACATTTCACATATTTTTTTTTAACTAAAAGCATACCCACGTAAAACAATCATGAAAATTTTAAAAAAATATTTAAAAAAAAAATTTCTTGCTTCAATAAAGTTGTTTTTCAATTCACTTGCCTGGTTTTAGCCGCTATTTGAAAAACAGGGAGGGGTGAATTAAAATTCTATAAACTCTAAATAATCGTTTTTAACCCAGCATGTGAAATTTGTAATAAATTCGCTGTTTAAGAAGTAGCACTTGTTGATCTTGGGCCATACCTTTGGTTTGTTATTAGAGCTTTTTCAATTTATTTAGCCTCGCGTTCAAACTTCTTTATGACAACAAATCTAAGGATGTGAATGGCTTGAAAATAAGAACAAAATTAAAGCAATAACAAGGTTGACATGTTGAAGATTTTCTCATTCCCTAAAAAACACACTACGAGAAGTATTTTTCAACGCAGAAGTTTTTGTAGAATCAATTGTTGGTTGTGATTTTGAGAAGCTTGTATGTACTCTACTACAGTTTACTCGCTCTAATTCGAATCTGTATAATCCGAATCTCTATAATAATAAACCAGTTCCGTGTGTCTGTCTATCACTTTTGCAAACACGATATTTTTTACCACCCGAATGCGCGAGTTTTTCGAGTTTTTTTGTTTTTTTTACATTTGTCTCGCAACCGTTAGAAACCACGTGATAGAAAATAAGCAGTATGATTCGTTCAAATACGTACTTTCGAACGGGACGGCATTCGAATAAAAAGTTCCGTTAGCGTATAAACAAACAAACATAAACATTTCTCGACAAAGTTCTCGACACAAAAGGCGAACTGAAGAAGCAGTTAAAAAATGTCTTATTTTCGACGATCCCATAGTCACAAAAAAGTGCAGATATTAAAAGCAAGAAAAGTCAAAGTGGAGAAGTAGAAGTACAAAAGTAAAGTTAGAAGCCACGAGTAGTTGCTTCGAAAGTGAAGAGTGCAGCTAGAAGTAGTAAAGAAAAGTTAGAAGTAGAATATAAAAGCTTGGGTTTAAAGTCGATTTGGATTCACATATAGTAAGGACTTTTTTAGACGTTATGTTTTTATGTCGCTAGAGTTACGTGTCATGCAGACTCGCATTTGCCAGGAAAAAGTCACTTAAAAGCTTCAAATTCTTTAAGTTTTATGTTTTACCGCGTTTTTTTATAAAAAAGCAAGCATTTGTTTACTTTTTTTGGCATAATTAATGTATCCCCTGGTGCGTAACTAATGTATTTGTCCTAAAATTCAAAATGCTGCATAAAGCTGTTAGCTGGCTACCAAACAAATGTGCCAGCAAAATAGAAAGTTTTGGTTTGTTGAACTAACTGCAAATGTCATAATTTTTACATTGCTATTGTTTTCCTGTATATATGTTTTACTAAGCATAAATAGCTAGCTATAGACTTAGCTAAGTCTCCCCAGCTTAAGTATATTTAACTGGGTGTCTTAGGTACTGTTATGTTAGCGAGTTAATGAGTTTTGTTGTTATTCCTGTTTTTTTAGGTATTTATAGCTACCTTAGTAGTCAAACTTCTCTTCTTTTTTGAACACGAATTATGATGTAACAAGCTAGCTACAAAATCTTTCTTGAACTTTTAGGATACTGTGACACATTTTTATGCCCATAGAGAATAATTTTTTCACATTTCCTGTAAACTTTACAAGGGGACCACAATATGACAAGTGGAACGAATTTTATAGAATTTAAAGTGTGTGTGTTAAGTTATTTTTTATTGTTTTGTTTCCTCATCCTGTTAAACTTTTGTCAGCCTACATGTAAAATGCCAGTTTTTTTTACAGTGGTTTTTTGACATTTGATTGGAAATTTATATACGTGGGTTTATGACTTTGTGTTAAAAAAATTTATGAGAGGATGGTATGGTTGTCAGTTCATATTGTTTGTGTTGCAAAATGGTGTTTTTTGAAATTTTGTGTAAACTTTTGTGGAAATAGACCACATGCAATTTATACTGAAAAAACAAATCTTTGTAGAATCAGACTTCACTGTAAGCTGTTGTAAAGCTGATGTCTTTATCCGTAAAAATAACAGCCATAGTTTACTAATCAAGAAAAAAATAAAACGAGTTTGAAAGTTAAAAAGTATTTATTTGTTAAGCTTTTCGTACACTAAGTACATCTTCAGACTATATATATAAACAACTTTGTCTTTATATTTCGTATTATAAACTATTGTTTGGGAGAAATAATTGTATGTGAAACTTCCATGGTTTCACGTTTTTGTTTTTCTTGAGAATTTTACAAAATTTTGTAGGGAAAAATGTTTACTGATGATAAAAAATTATACACTTAATGTTCTGACTGAAACTGTTTTTGTTTTTTATATTTTGTAATCTAAAGGCGAGGACTGTGTGCACTGAAATGACTGACTTTTTTTTATTTTGATGTGTTTCATAACCTTTTTGTGGAAGATTAATGGCAATATACGACATGCTGAATGAACTTATTTTTGTTGATTTAGATGTGTTTCTCAAAACCGATCTGTTTTACATTTTGTGTAAACTTTTGTTTACGAACCGTATACAATGTCTCCAAAATAATGATCTTTGTTGATTCAAGTTTATTCTTTGCTCATTGATTTTTTGACATTTAGGTTTAAAATTGTTGGTAAAGGGCAGTACGGCACTAAAAAGGAAAATTTTTGTGTTCTTAACTGGTTGATCTTTACATTTTGTGTAAATTTTTGTGGGAGAGGATGGTATCCAACCGAAATGACTGATTTTTCGAGATTTAAATTTGATGTTTTCGAAACTATGGCTTTTTCATATTTTTGTATAAGCTTTTAAGGGAAAGACAATATTTAAAATGTGTAAAATAACTTATATTTGTTGATTTGTGCTAACTCTTGCAGGTCTCCTTTTTGACATTTCAGAATAAAATACTGAGGGTTTTCAAAATAATCACTTATAAGATGTACATATTTGAGACGCGTTATTTCTGAGATTGTTATTATCCGTGTTGTGACTGTCGGTGTTGTAACTGTCGGTGTTCTTACTGTCGGTTTTGTGAGTATTGGTGTTGTGAGTGTCGATGTTGTGAGTGTCGTTGTTGTAACTTTTTATCAACTAGATTTTGCACCTTGCATGCTGTTCTTTTTTATTTTGTGTAAGATTTGTGTGGAGGATTTAATGCGATTTGACATTTGATATTTGGTGTAAATTTTAAGAACATTTTCTTTTGTATATGCACTGCTGGCGGCAGCAAAACATCTAAAGCAACCTATTTTTTTCATTGGCCTTTTTCCTAAGTGGATTTTTCCACGGGCCTTATCGACTAGTCTCTATAATAATACGCCAGTTCCGTCTGTCTGTCTGTCTGTGACAAGTAAAGTGGATGTGTTCATTTTCCTTTGATGTTGCCGAAATATGCATGTCTAATATGTTAAATTTTCTGACGTTACGGCGCGACGTCAATAACACTACTTTAACGTCAATATGCTATATTAAATTAATGAAGCCATTACAGTGCACCTAAAACTTTGAGGCCAAATAACTTGGAAACTAGGTGGTGACGTCAATGATTTTTCACCGCGTGGGTAACTAGGGACCACCCGGGACCAATTTGGGTAAGTTTCCCAAACCTGGGTCCCCGAATCCGTTTCGGAATGGGTTGATGACGTCATCAAAGAACCTTTAAACCCTAATATCCCTGCAACCGTTTGTCAAAAGTACATGATCCTATACATTTTCTTGATAAGCGTTTCAAGATCTATACGATAAAGGCGACGGCTGTATGAATTTCAAAAGAAAATTTTTTTGTACTTTAATTAGGTAGTTTGCTGACGTCAGCAAAATTTTTAAACCTCCATATCTTCTTAACCGTTTGTCAATAGCACATGATAATATACATTTTTCTCATCAGTGTTTCAATCTCTGCACATTACAGGAAACCAATAAACTAAATTTCGAATTTTTTTTTGTATATGCACCGCTGACGTTAGCAAAAATCTAAAACAACCTATTTTTTCCATTGTCCTTCTGCCTGAGTGGATTTCTCCACGGGCCTTATCGACTAGTCTCTATAATAATACAGAGAGTGTGTCTGTCTGTGACAGGCAAAGTGGATGTGTTCATTTTCCTTTGATGTCGCCGAAAAAGTTATGTCTCAAATGTTAAATATCTGACGTTACGGCGCGACGTCAATAACACTACTTTAATGTCAATAACCTATTTTAAATTAATGAAGCCATTACAGTGCACCTAAAACTTTGAGGCTAAATAACTTGGAAACGAGGTAGTGATGTCAATGATTTTTCAACGCGTGGGTAACTAGGGACCATCTAGGACCAATTTGGGTAAATTTCCGAAACCTGGGTCCCCAAATCCTTTTCGGAATGGACGGGTTGATGACCTTTGAACCCTAATATCTTTGCAACCGTTTGTCAAAAGTACATGATCCTATACATTGTCTTGATCAGCGTTTCAAGATCTATCAGCAGTTTAAGCTCTACACAATAGAGGAAACATGAAAAGAAGGTGCTTGGTAATTGTTTTGGTGGATGGGTTGCTGACATGATCAAAATTGACGCTTCTTTTTCATTTTTATCCTGCCTCAGTGGATTTTTCCACGGGCTTTATTGACTATCTATATAATAATACGCCAGTTCTGTCTGTCTGTGACTGTTACAAAGTTAGTCATAAAAACAGTGCAGATATTAAGAGCAAGGAAAGTCAAAGTGAAGAAGTGGAGTGGATTAAAAACGCATATAATTTGGAACAGGGCTAACATCTACAAACAAAACAACAACAAAAGAACGGTCCCTTCGTCTTCAAAAAATTGCAAAAAGTAAATTAGTTCAAAAAAGCATATATAAAAAAGAAAAAAGAGACCAAGTGAAGAAGTAGAAGAGTGGACCTAGAAGTAGTAAAGTAAAGTTAGAAGTACAAAATGAATGCTAGAGTTTCAAGTGAATTGGAATTGAGAAAAAGTAAGAACTTTGATATTTTTAGACGTACCGTTTTTGCATGTAGCACACTTAAAATTGTCAAGGAGAATCGCATTCTCAAAAAAAATCCATTGGAGCTTCAAATTCTTTAAGTTTTATATTTTACTGCGTTTTTTATAAAAAAGCTAGCATTTATTTACTTTTTTTTGTATAATTCATGTATCCCCTGGTGCGTAACTAATGTATTTGTCCTAAAATTCAAAATGCTGCATAAAGCTGTTAGCTGGCTACCAAACAAATGTGCCAGCAAAATAGAAAGTTTTGGTTTGTTGAACTAACTGCAAATGTCACAATTTTTACATTGCTATTGTTTTCCTTTATATGTGTTTTACTAAGCATAAATAGCTAGCTATAGACATAGCTAACTCTCCCCAGCTAAGTATATTTAACTGGGAGTCTTAGGTACTGTTTTGTTAGCTAGCTAGCTAATGTTAGCTTCAAGGCTCCACCCCCCATAGCTAGCTCTAATCTATGAGTTTTGTTGTTATTCCTCTATTTTTAGGTATTTATAGCTACCTTAGTAGTCAAACTTCTCTTCTTTTTTGAACACGAATTATGATGTAACAAGCTAGCTACAAAATCTTTCTTGAATTTTTTTAGGATACTGTGACACATTTTTATGCCCATAGAGAATAATTTTTTCACATTTCCTGTAAACTTTACAAGGGGACCACAATATGACAAGTGGGACGAATTTTATAGAATTTAAAGTGTGTTTGTTAAGTTATTTTTTATTGTTTTGTTTCCTCATCCTGTTAAACTTTTGTCAGCCTACATGAAAAATGCGAGGTTTTTTTATAGGGGTTTTTGACATTTGATTGGAAATTTATATAGGTGGGTTTATGACTTTCGGTTAAAAAAATTTATGATAGGATGGTATGGTTGTCAGTTCATATTGTTCGTGTTGCAAAATGCTGTTTTTTGAAATTTTGTGTAAACTTTTGTGGAAATAGACCACATGTAATATATATACTGAAAGAACAAATCTTTGTAGAATCAGACTTCACTGCAAGCTGTTGTAAAGCTGATGTCTTTATCAGTAAAAATAACAGCCATAGTTTGTTGTGTTTATATATATTATTGAATCAAAATTCATTGTTTATGTCAGTCCGTAAAATGTACCTTGTCATGTGTAGTGCTACCATTTATTGTTATGCCTTGTTTATTCAATTTCTTTGCTCACTTGTCCAGTCCCGTGTCTCATTATCTCGTATGTCCCACTTGTATCATTATGTTTCATCTTAGCTATATGTATTGTTTAATTGTCAATTGTTACTTGATCGTGTCATTAGGGATTTCATGTCAATTACTTTATATAATACGTTTTTTACATTTTTCGCTCATTCCGTCAAATCACAAAACTGAGCAATCATAAGATAACCTTATACAAAAAAGTATCAAGCAACTTTTTACACACGTCAAACTTTCAAGAAACATTTCAGCGTAATTCTATTTCAAGTTTATCCGGTTTTATACTTGGGCAATCTGGTACGATTATTTAATAATATATTTCAATTTATTTTGTCAAACGTTTGTTAAATTTCAAAACTAAATTTGTATATATTTTCTATCAGTTTGAATAACTTAACTTGCCATACCATCGCAGTTTTAAATTGTATTCCGAGCAACCCGACCTAAAAACTGCACAGACCCACATTCAAACAGAACCAATGTAATCGATGAGGAGGAGCAAAAGATTGGACTACAAAACATTATCTGACACTGGCGAAAAAGTTACCAAAAATTACTACTGCAACAGACTCGCAGAATGATATCGAAAATCTAAGCTTCTTTGTGGACAACTGGAAATTTGATGAAGATATGTCTGAAGAGGAAAACAAGTCCCTGTTAAAGGACCACTTAGCTGTTGAAGAATCTATGCTAGTAATGGAAATTCAAGATCTCTTCGAGGAAGATGGTGTGAGTGATTTATATCCATCGAATGAAATATACGAAAAAGCTCTTTCGCAAGCACTATCACTACGTGCTAATTACAGACACAAGCATTGAGAACTACAAAAACACTCTGGAGAAGATTATGAAAGGAAGTATGGAAAATCGTTCACTCTTCAATACAAATCAATCAGTGAATATATTAAGGCGATCTAGCAAAAGAAGAAAGAATTACAGGTGGAAGAAGAGAAAGCCATCCGATTCTGCAATGAAAGTTCAACATTGTTTCTTATCAATGAATCCGATCGACTTATTAATGATCTAAAGGAGAAATTCCGCATACCTGAAGAAGAAAGTGACAAAGCAATCAAAAGGAGGTATGATGAATTAACTTCTCCAGAGAAAATAATTCAAAACATGGGAGAGAAGCTCGAAAAAATTTGTACTAATGCTCCTGAAAACTCACCTATGATAAGAGATGTTAGATAACTCATGGAGAGGTATGATAACCTTAAATTTCTAAAGAGAGAGTACATTCAGAAAGTGGAAAATGATGTTAATTCACGAAAAATTGAGAAAGTTGAGTCATTTAACACTTCTTCTTTAAATATCAAGCTTATTAAATTCAAGGACTATAGCTCATCTCTTGATATCTACACATTTCAAACTATGTTTGAGAAACTCTACCTTAAATCTACACCAAAACGTTTACTACCTGATCTGTTAATAAATAATTACCTTGAGAATCCTGCTTTAATGTTAGTTAGGAATGTTGACGGCATTGAAGAGATATGGAAAAGACTCATAGCAGCATGTGGTGATTGCAAAACCATGCTAGCGAAAAAATTACATGAAGTGAACAACATGGATTTATTGTGGAAGCTAAGAGACCCGGAAAAGGTTACAAACGGAATAGCCAAAATTATAACAGTCATGAAGGATCTGCTCTCATTATGCAAAAAGCATGGTTTGGAACATAATCTTTTCTATGGAGATGCACTGGAAAGAATTTATAAGCTGCTAGGAGATAGTAGAGTAACAAGATGGCTCGCGACAGAATGTGAGGAAGATGGTGAAAATTTATGGAATAAATTGATTGATTTTTTAGAAAAAGATATGAGAATCTACCAACAAAAGATACTGTTACTAGGAAAAGAAAGGAAATCTCAACAAGTCAAAGATTCAAACTACTTCAATAACAATGACTTCGATGACAAGGTAATATCAAATTTGTCTTGTTTTATATGTGGAGAAAGAAATCATGTAGCTACTAATGGACCTTCTGGATCCATGTTGATACAGTACTTTGCCTGTAAGAAATTTGTCGATATGTCACCCGCAGAGCAAAAGCAAGGAAAACATCGAGAGGGGAAATGCCAGAGAGATTTCACCTAAAATGCACGTGTTGGTATGTGAGGAGCACAAAGACACACCTGAGAATAGGGACTTGCTTCAACACTATAAGCAGAGATGCATCCTTCAACAACGATTTGAGCTTCCAGATTTTTCAAAAAACATTCCACTGTCCTTTCACTCCACAGCACACAGAAATAAAGTTCGGTCAGATGCAGTTGACGAAAGTGCAATATACATGCTTCAAACAATAAAGGTAAATGATGAACCTTTTACCATATTTTATGACAGTGGATGCGGTGGTTTCGTTTCTAGATTTGATGCTGTGAAGAGACTTAGAGAAAATGCTACAAAAGAAGTTAATGGACCAATTAAGATAGGTGGTGTTGGAGGTGTCATGACAGAATCACCATTTGGAATCTATTCTGTTAAATTACCCTTGATAAATGGGAATGATGCAATTATGACAGGAGTTTGTCTTCAACAGATCACACCAGAGTTTGCTGATTTTCCATTGCAAGGAAAGGTGGAGACAGATATCAGAAATGGATACCGAAAAAATCGAGGTAATGTGAATTATTTACCTAAGTTACCATCTTCAGTGGGCGGCCATGTTGATTTTATGATAGGCATAAAATACTTACGTTACTTCCCCGAAAAAGTCTTTCAATTGCCATCTGGTCTTACCATATACAAGTCCTGCTTTAAGAACAGTGATGGAAGTACAGGAGTCATTGGTGGGCCTCATCAAGTCTTCACTGAAATAGAAAGGTACCATCATCTTAGCAAAACATACAATTTTGTGTCCATGCAATACTCATTATTCAAAAACGGATACCAAGTCAATCCACATATTTCTATTATTGGATATAAAAACCCTTCTTTTCAGTTTAATTTAGATTACGATGACAAAGAAGTTAAAAATGACAAAGAAGTCATGATATGGTGTGCAATGCAGAGACTGCAAAGTATGTAAATTGCATGATCAAGATGACACTATCACCATCAGAGAGGAAGTGGAACAGGAGATGATCGAAAAATCAGTCACATTAGATAAAATCAATAATTCAACTGTGGCAAGACTGCCAATGACACACAATCCAATCGTCAAATTGTGTCCAAACAAATTCAAAGCAATAAAGATATTCAATCAACAAATGAAAAAATTAGCCAACACCCAGAAGGATAAAGATGACGTAATCTAATCAGAGATGAAGCTGCACACTCTAGGCCACGTCGAATATGTCACAAATCTTCCAAGATCAATTCAAAAATCACTTGAAGAAGCTCAAATTCAAAACTATATACCTTGGCGAACTGTTTGGAAAGTCAACTCGGTCACCACTCCTTGCCGCATGGCATTCGATGCGTCTCAGCCCACTGATACAGGATTTAGTCTCAATTATATTTTGGCAAAAGGGAGAAACAACATGAACAAACTCGTAGAAATATTCATCCGATGGCGAATTTATAAATACGGATTTCACACTGACATTCAGAAAATGTATAATTCTGTAAAACTACATCAAGATGACTGGTGCTTTCAAAGATAGCTTTGGAAGGAGAATTTGGATGACTCAAAACCACTCCAACAAAAAATCCGTCCGGTCTAGTGGTAATAAAGCTGAAACTGGTTTAAAGAAAACAGCCATGTTGTCCAAAGATGAGTTTCCAGAAATCAAAGAGATCGTGTTTAGGGATATCTATGTATATGATTGTTTGTCTGGTGAACATACAAAAGAAAAATCATTGGAAAGAGCAGATCAATTAGAACTGGTCTTAAATCGAGGAGGCTTTAAGTTAAAAGGAATCACGTTTTCTGGTTCGGATCCTCACAATTCGTTATCAGATGATGGCATCACAATTTGTGTAGCCGGCTGACTATGGTATCCAAAAGACGATTTAATATCGCTCGACATAAAAGCTATCAACTTTGCAAGAAAACATAGGGGAAGAAAAACAGCTCAAATCACATCAATACCATCAACATTAACTAGACGACATTGTGCATCAAAAGTCGCAGAGGTATTTGATCTCACAGGGATTTTAACACCAATCATTGCTGGAATGAAGCTCGATTTACATGATTTGGTTGTCAAAAGGCTTAACTGGGATGATGCAATACCAGATAATTCACGCCAGTTATGGATATCACACTTTGAGATGATATCAGAAATGAAGAACCTGAAATTCGATCGAGCAATCATACCAGAAGATGCCCTAAGTCTAGACGTGGAAACACTTGCATTTGGGGATGCAAGTAAGTGTTTAATTTGCATTGCAATTTATGTGAGATTTAAGCGGAAATGTGGAGGTTACTCTTGCCAATTAGTTTTGTCAAAGTCAAGATTAGTTCCTGAAGGTCTGTCCTTACCAAGAGCAGAGTTGTACGCCTCATTAGTTAATACTCATTCATCAGAGGTGGTAAGAAAAGCATTTTACCAATATTACAAAAGCAGCAAAAATTTACTGATTCGCAAATTGTCCTGTTTTGAATTTGTAATAATAATCGATCCCTAAAACAATGGGTGAGAAACCGTGTCATTGACATTCAAAGATTTACCAACATAGAAGATTGGAGATATATCCAATCAGAAAACATGATTGCAGATCTTGGCACAAGAAGGGGTGTTAGCCTGAAAGATGTTGACAAAAATTCAAGATGGTGCAACGGATATGACTGGATGAGGTATGAAATTAGTCAATTCCCATGTAAAAGTATCAAAGATATTACTCTTACCAATTATCAACAAGAGGAAATAAGAAAAGAAAGTCCCTTTGATTTTGACGGATTATCTTATGTGCAGAAGAAAATCCCCCATGAAGTTTTTAAAAGAAGAGCATTTTCTAATTATATTCTCCACCCCAACAAATACCGTTTTAAAACCGTGATTCGTATACTAGCCATTGTTATCAAATTTGTATTTAATGTGCGTAAAAGTATTATCAATCATAGACAATCATCAATCATGCAATCAATAAAGAAACAACCGATTACCACAAAATCCACTCTGCTACTGTTAGATGACGACATTCGAAAAGCTGAGAAATATTTCTTCAGAAAAGCTGCTCTCGAAATCCAGCATTTTCTACCACGAAAACAGTACGATGTTGAAGTAGCAATGGGACCAATATCAAGGTATAATGTTACTATTGCACCATGCTTTAATATTTCTCATGTTGATCTGTGTGGACCGTTTAGAGCATACTCACATCATCACAAAAGAGCAACTATCAAAATTTGGTTGTTCGTGTTTTGCTGCAACACAACAACTTCTTGTACGGCAATTAAGACAATGGAGGATTATTCATCAACTGCATTTATTCAAGCGTTTGTGCGATTTTCTTGTGAAAATGGCCATCCAAAATTGTTGTTATCCGACGAAGGAAGTCAACTTGTGAAATCATTTCATTCAATGGAGCTTAATTATGTTGACATCAAACACAACTTACACAAGGACGTATCAGTTGAATATGAATTGTGCCCAGTAGGAGGTCATAACATTACGTTGCTAGAAATTTCGTTGACCAATAGAAGGTTATCTATCATGTAATGGGAGACGATTTCAGCAGAGATTGCTAAGAACATCAACAATTTACCACTAGCTTTGGGTAACATCGTTTCCAGCTTTGAATCTATGGATCTTCTTACACCAAATCGTCTGAGATTGGGTAGAAATAATGAGAGGAGTCCCGTTGGAAGTATGATTGTGACAAATGATCCAGATCGAATATTTAACGCAAATCAAGAAGTGTTCAATGCTTGGTTTGGCTCTTGAGTCATGTACCGAAATTAATGGCTCAACCAAAATGGTATAAATCAGATAAAAGTATTCAAAAGGGTGATATTGTATTGTTTCTGAAACAAGATACCCCGTTATGTTCAAATTATCAGTACGGTATTGTCGAAGCGGTCGTGATAGATAAAGACGAGAAGATACGTAAAGTCGAAATTCGTTATCGTAACCATAATGAAAAGGTCAATCGAATTACTCGTCGTGCAGTTCGTAGTTTGGTTGTAAATCACCATGTTGATGAATTAGATATAATGGACGAACTTTCCATGTTTCAACAATGAATGTTTGATACTTCCGCTGGGGGAGTGTTGTGTTTATATATATTATTGAATCAAAATTCATTGTTTATGTCAGTCCGTAAAATGTACCTTGTCATGTGTAGTGCTACCATTTATTGTTATGCCTTGTTTATTCAATTTCTTTGCTCACTTGTCCAGTCCCGTGTCTCATTGTCTCCTATGTCCCACTTGTATCACTATGTTTCATCTTAGCTTTATGTATTGTTTAATTGTTTAATTGTCAATTGTTACTTGATCGTGTCATTAGAGATTTCATGTCAATTACTTTATATAATACGTTTTTTACATTTTTCGCTCATTCCATCAAATCACAAAACTGAGCAGTCACAAGATAACTTTATACAAAAAGTATCAAACAACTTTTTACACACGTCAAACTTTCAAGAAACATTTCAGCGTAATTCTATTTCAAGTTTATCCGGTTTTATACTTGGGCAATCTGGTACGATTATTTAATAATATATTTCAATTTATTTTGTCAAACATTTGTTAAATTTCAAAACTAAATTTGTATATATTTTCTTTCAGTTTGAATAACTTAACTGGCCATACCATTGCAGTTTTAAATTGTATTCCGAGCAACCCGACCTAAAAACTGGACAGACCCACATAGATTACTAATTAAGAAACAAATAAAACGAGTTTGAAAGTTAAAAAGTATTTATTTGTTAAGCTTTTCGTACATTAAGTACATCTTCAGACTATATAAACTGTTCCGACCCGTATTGACCTCTTGCCCCGTATTGACCGAATTTTGGACCCGACCCGTTTTGACGGGAGCTGACCAGTATTGACGGAGCTAGCAAACTAATATTTCTCTGCAAACGCTTTTCATAGCACATTAAAAAAGCAACTTCAAAATGCAAATAAACTGCATTTCTCTGTATTTTTCAACTTGCAGATATAATAGAATAAAATCTCAGCAGTATATAAAGACCCAAGTTGACCAAACAACCTCTAGTCGCTATGGAGCAAAATTTATTGCTGACACAAGCTGCCCAAATCATTTCTAGTCACTATGGCGCAACTTTTGTTGTTGACCCAAGTTGACCAAACAACCTCTAGTCTCTATGGCGCAACATTTATTGCTGACCCAAGTTGACCAAATCCTTTCTAGTCACTATGGGGCAGCATTTGTTGTTTACCGAAGTTGACCAAACAACCTCTAGTCACTAGGGAGCAAAATTTTTTCATGACCCAAGTTGACCAAATCTTTTCTAGTCACTATGGGGCAACTTTTGTTGTTGACCCAAGTTGACCAAACAACCTCTAGTCACTGTGGGGCAACATTTATTGGTGACTCAAGTTGACCAAATCCTTTCTAGTCAGTATGGGGCAACTTTTGTTGTTGACCCAAGTTGACCAAACAACCTCTAGTCACTATGGAGCAAAATTTATTGCTGACCCAAGTTGACCAAATCCTTTCTAGTCACTATGGGGCAACTTTTGTTGTTGACCCAGGTTGACCAACCAACCTCTAGTCACTATGGAGCAAAATTTTTTCATGACCCAAGTTGACCAAATCTTTTCTAGTCACTATGGGGCAACTTTTGTTGTTGACCCAAATTGACCAAACAACCTCTGGTCACTATGGGGCAACATTTATTGCTGACCCAAGTTGACCAAATCCTTTCTAGTCACTATGAGGCAACTTTTGTTGTTGACCCAAGTTGACCAAACAACCTCTAGTCGCTATGGAGCAAAATTTATTGCTGACCCAAGTTGCCCAAATCCTTTCTATTCACTATGGGGCAATTTTTCTTGTTGACCCAAGTTGACAAAACAACCTCTACTCACTATGGCGCAACATTTATTGGTGACCCAAGTTGACCAAGTCCTTTCTAGTCACTATGGGGCAACATTTGTTGTTGATCCAAGTTGACCAAACAACCTCTAGTCACTATGGAGCAAAATTTTTTCATGACAAAAGTTGACCAAATCTTTTCTAGTCACTATGGGGCAACTTTTGTTGTTAACCCAAGTTGACCAAACAACCTCTAGTCACTATGGGGCAACATTTATTGCTGACCCAAGTTGACCAAATCCATTCTAGTCACTATGGGGCAACTTTTATTGTTGACCCAAGTTGACCAAACAACCTCTTGTCGCTATGGAGCAAAATTTATTGCTGACCCAAGTTGACCAAATCCTTTCTAGTCACTATGGGGCAACTTTTGTTGTTGACCCTAGTTGACAAAACAACCTCTAGTCACTATGGGGCAACATTTATTGGTGACCCAAGTTGACCAAATCCTTTCTAGTCAGTATGGGGCAGCATTTGTTGTTGACCCAAGTTGACCAAACAATCTCTAGTCACTATGGAGCAAAATTTTTTCATGACCCAAGTTGACCAAATCTTTTCTAGTCACAATTGGGCAACTTTTTTTTTGACCCAAGTTGACCAAACAACCTCTAGTCACTATGGGGCAACATTTATTGGTGACTCAAGTTGACCAAATCCTTTCTGGTCGATATGGGGCAACTTTTGTTGTTGACCCAAGTTGACCAAACAACCTCTAGTCACTATGGATCAAAATTTATTGCTGACCCAAGTTGACCAAATCCTTTCTAGTCACTATGGGGCAACTTTTGTTGTTGACCGAGGTTGATCAACCAACCTCTAGTCACTATGGAGCAAAATTTTTTCATGACCCAAGTTGACCAAATCTTTTCTAGTCACTATGGGGCAACTTTTGTTGTTGACCCAAATTGACCAAACAACCTCTGGTCACTATGGGGCAACATTTATTGCTGACCCAAGTTGACCAAATCCTTTCTAGTCACTATGAGGCAACTTTTGTTGTTGACCCAAGTTGACCAAACAACCTCTAGTCGCTATGGAACAAAATTTATTGCTGACCCAATTTGCCCAAATTCTTTCTAGTCACTATGGGGCAACTTGTGTTGTTGACCCAAGTTGGCAAAAACAACCTCTAGTCACTCTGGCGCAACATTTATTGATGACCCAAGTTGACCAAATCCTTTCTAGTCACTATGGGGCAACATTTGTTGTTGATCCAAGTTGACCAAACAACCTCTAGTCACTATGAAGCAAAATTTTTTCATGACAATAGTTGACCAAATCTTTTCTAGTCACTATGGGGCAACTTTTGTTGTTGACCCAAATTGACCAAACAACCTCTGGTCACTATGGGGCAACATTTATTGCTGACCCAAGTTGACCAAATCCTTTCTAGTCAGTATGGGGCAACTTTTGTTTTTGACCCAAGTTGACCAAACAACCTCTAGTCACTATGGAGCAAAATTTATTGCTGACCCAAGTTGACCAAATCCTTTCTAGTCACTATGGGGCAACTTGTGTTGTTGAGCCAAGTTGACCAAACAACCTCTAGTCACTATGGGGCAACATTTATTGTTGACCCAAGTTGACCAAACCCTGTCTAGAATCTTTGGTCAACTTGGGTCAACAACAAAAGTTGCCCCATAGTGACTAGGAAGGATTTGGTCAAATTGGGTCAGCAATAAAGGTTGCCCTATAGAAAATAACAAGCAGAAACATGGTAAGACTTTTCAATAGCAAAACTTTGTTGCTGTGTCTTTTAACATATAAAAGTATATACACTTAAAAACATGTATATATTACCCTTCGTATTCTTCTGATAAAAACTAAATAGAAGATCCAGACAGGATTTGCACCTGTATATTTTCGAATTAACAGAATACCAACTGAAAGCTGGATCATAAACACTTGATAAAGTTCTGAGCTCTTCAAGAAAACAAACTTAATAGTATTCCAGCCCTATGCATTAAAACAGGTCTATCCATAATAAGCATGTGAAAACTCTTGTGCATGCAAACATGCCCATTTCTGGGAAATGAGATATTAGCTGAGACAATAATTGCTCTGCTAGTTCTGGATATTTGGTATTATATCTTACTTCTGATTATACCCTGGGCAGATTATTTTGGGCTAGAAATGATTTAAAAAAGCTCAAACTATAGCTTTAATAAGCAAAAATCTATTCTCCTGGTCAGCAAATATAACGTGATACTTTTCAACCAATTACATGTCTGTATTTTTCAGGGTAGCCATTATGAATTGAAGGAAATCACGCTGTTCACGCAGTCACCTTTTTATAAATAGGAATTTTTCGTAGAATATTTTTTTTTAACTTCAAACCTGTCATATTGTGTAGTTTTAGGTGCGTTTTTGCTAATTTAGCCTTACTTTAATTCAGATACTTGTAGTTCTTGTTTAATCTGTCTTCTGTGAGAGTTTGACCGTGAAAGGTCCGTGTTTTCCCTCAACTGAAAGTTGTACCATGTGACATTCTGACTGGAAGAATTCAAGATTCAATCTATAACCCTTGTTGTGTCAATCCAGCCACTCTCAATAAGTTTAAAACCTCACTGACTATTGTTTAAAGAAATCAATGGGAAAAGGCATTTGTAGAAAGTTGTAGCTCACTAGCATCTTTTTTGCATGCCTGACACATGTTAGAAGAGCCCTTAGTTAAAATGTAAACAAAGAAATCTGTCTGTAGCAATCTTAAGTACTCTAGTAAAAAATAAGTCACTGGCTAGCTAGCTACAGACAAAAATACGTTAGCCAATGAGATAGGTGGAATAATCAATTGCTGCTTAAAAAACTGCCTTAAAAATACTGCACAAATAACAAGACAACACAAGATAAAGGATAAATACTTGCATCGTGGCATGGCTAGCGATAACTGCTTTCGCAGGACGAAAAGAAGTGCCTGGCCCGACCCGCGGTGGTAGAATCCGACCCGTTTTGACCATTCTCCACGTTCATTTCGCGGGGGAATGTTATTATGCGCGATTATTCAAAACCTCGGTCAATTTGGGGCAACGGATAACACGGGTCGGATCATAAACAACTTTGTCTTTATATTTCGTATTATAAACTATTGTTTGGGAGAACTAACTGTATGTGATGTAATTTTTGCTGGAAGAAAATTCCATGGTTTCACGTTTTTGTTTTTCTTGAGAATTTTACAAAATTTTGTAAGGATAAATGTTTGCTGATGATTAAAAATTTACTTAATGTTCTGACTGAAACTGTTTTTGCTTTTTATATTTTGTAATCTAAACGCGAGGACTGTATGCACTGAAATGACTGATTTTTTTAAATTTTGATGTAACCTTTTTGTGGAAGATTAATGGGTAATGGCAATATACGTCATGCTGAATGAACTTAGTTTTGTTGATTTAGATGTGTTTCTCAAAAACCGATCTGTTTTACATTTTGTTTATGAACCGTATGCAATGTTAGTTGATTCAAGTTTATTCTTTGCTTATTGATTTTAGGTTTAGGTTTAAAATTGTTGGTAAAGGGCACTATGGATCATCATACTAAAAAATAAAATTTTTGTGTTCTTAACTGGTTGATTTTTACATTTTGTGTAAATTTTTGTAGGAGAGGTTTGGCATGCAACCGAATAGACTGATTTTTCTAGATTTAAATTTAATGTTTTCCAAACTATGGCTTTTTCGTATTTTTATATAAGCTTTTAAGGGAAAGACAATATTTAAAATGTGTAAAGAATTTATTTTTGTTGATTTGTGCTAACTCTTGTAGGCCTCCTTTTTGACATTTCAGAATAAAATACTGAGGGTTTTCAACATAATGACTTATAAGATGTACATATTTGAGATGCGTTATTTCTGACATTGTTATTATCCGTGTTGTGACTTTCGTGTTGTAACTGTCGGTGTTCTTACTGTCGGTTTTGTCGGTGTTGTGAGTGTTGATGTTGTGAGTGTCGTTGTTGTATCTTTTTATCAACTAGATTTTGCACCTTACAAGCTGTTCTTCTTTATTTTGTGTAAGATTTGTGTGGAGCATTTAATGCGATTTGACATTTGACATTTGGTGTAAGATTTTAAGAACATTTTTTTTTGTATATGCACTGCTGACGTCAGCAAAACATCTAAAGCAACCTATTTTTTCATTGGCATTTTGCCTAAGTGGATTTTTCCACGGGCCTTATCGACTAGTCTATATATTAATACGCCTTGTGTGTGTGTGTGTGTGTGTGGTGCGCTCGGTGAGGCCAGAGACAAAAATATACGGGCCACTTTCTTATTTCTCATGCATTGTGTCCTCAAGCGTGGCGTTACGCTAAAATTTACTAAGTTAAAAAACGCAAATCAGGGGGTTACTATTTAAACATTTAATTCTTTTTTTTTATTACTTTAAAAAATAAAACTCTGTTTAACTTTGTTAAAACTAATTTTTTTTTAAATGTTTTTTTTTGTTTTTTTTTGTTTTAAAAGCCCCACGGAGTCGTTATAGATAGAACAAGACAGCTGTACCGCTATGAAGCTGTGGAACCAATGTTAAAACGGAGCTGTTTTTTTTTTGTTACTCTACGATACACAAAGCCTATTTCTAATCATTGTGGCGCCGTAGATTAGTGGTTATAGCTCTCGTACTCTGTGCGGGAGATCGGGGTTCGATTCCTCTTGACGGCGATTCAACATGGGCGAGTGAATGTTACCATAGCCCCGGGTAAACCCAAGCCATGTGAGGGAAATTGGGGAGATGGCTCACTGTGTGGGCCGTTGGATGTCGCCGGGATTTGTCTAGTAGAGCGCGGGCCCTAATTGGGCCTGCGTAGCTCAAAATGAGCATTCAATACTCTAGGACTCTCCATCTAAGCCATGGCCCCTCCTGGAAATAATAGACAGGATATATCCCTTGATATTTGTAAGGCTATCTATCTATCCATCCATCCATCCATCCATCCATATCTATCGAGAAACCAGTTTTGGCTACTGAGGCTCCAGTTTCTTTTTTTTTCTGATTTTGAGGCTAAAAGTTTCTTAACAGTTTCTTAATTTTGACGACATGGAAGTACATGAGCTTACCAACGATGGAAACATTTTTGACCTATTTGTTTAAAGTTCAAGTTATTTTGTTTGTCCATAAGTGATATATACTAGTGCTGTGTTAGTAGTATGAGTATTGCTTTCTGATAATTCATGACGCTTTTGGAAATGAAGGGTTGTGTCTTTCTTAATATATAGTTCTAGTTTTGTCTGCTATTTGATCAATTAAAAAAGTGCAAAGAGCTCACTGAAATATTTTCTGTAATAGTTTATGGTCTGGAGGAGCTTGAGGTACTGTGCCAAGCTAAGTTTCTTAATATTATCAAATTTTGAGCCTCAGGTTTCTTATGAGCGTGTTTCTTATAAAAAAAATGTGTATCACAAAAAACATTTGCGAAAAACTATTTGAGCTTACATTGAAAACACTTTATTCATAGCATAACTAATAAAAAATGAACTTTTGGTGCTTGTTTTAAAGAGGAAAAATTAAACAGGCTGGCAAAATTGTAGAACCCCTCCTGTTTAGTCACTGAGCAGCAAGCTCAATAATATACGTATTTTATTCAAACTGGTAGCCGAATTGCCATTTTGTGCTGAGGACGCCCGAAAAAGGGATGACAAGTCTAAAAATATCTGAATCAACCCTTGTTTCATGGGTTGAAGGCTAGTCCAATAGAACGCCCTTTCAGACATGGTCTGCAGAAAATGTCTACAAATCTGAGCAATTTCAGACTAGTTTCATATATTCCCAAGATCTTTTGCGGAAATCGACAGGCAAAATAAACATGCAATAAGCCGTAGACCAACCAGAAACATGCAATAAGCCGTAGACCAACCAGCCTATTACAAACTTTAATTTTGAGTGCAGGCATTTTTTGATCTTGAAATTAAAATCTAGTTTTAGCATGCAGATTAATTTACAACATACATCAGTGAGAAAATGCTACTAGCCTAACAATTTTTTTAACCATAACTTAATCAGTCAGGGAGAACTGATGATTAGCCTGTAAAGGACAGTTAGCCATTACAGGAAAATTATACGGTACACAGTATAATTAGCTGCTTGTGTGGCTAATTATACGGGAGAGATCTTATTTGCTTCAATTTCCACACTTTTCTTCGATATCGATCTTCCAATAGTCATCTACCTAGTTTCATAGAATGTTATGCTTCAATAAAAAACAAAATAAGAACAAGAAACAACTGCGCATGAAAGATATTCATTTTCAAACTAATACCGGCTAATTAACCGTATAGACTTTGCTTGTACTGCATGGCCTCAGTTTTATCGTAACAAATATGGTGGCTGTTACTGTGTAATTAGCTGTATGTATAGTGTATATATATAGATTCAATTTATGAATGCTCTTGAAACGACAACGCTGAGTTTATGGAAAAACATTGAAAAGACGTAGTCAGGTGTGAAAAATATGGGGAAGGCATACCCTACAATATCGACATATTGAAGAAAATTGTGGAAATTTAGGCGAAAAAGATCTCCACCGTATTATAGCCGTATAAGTATCGACTAACTATCCTGTTACAGGCTAATTATCAGTTCTCCCCGACTGTTAATTTTCTTCTTCTATATATATATAGTCTGCATTTTATTACCTGTCAATTTTTCAGATTTTATACACAAGCGTGGAAATCTCGTCAAAACGTAAACATTGAAACTCGTTTATACCACTGGGATAAAATATTTTATTCTGTTGCTGTGAAGCTAACACTATAAACTATGATGTATGGAAAGATACTTTGTTAAGCAGAGTATTGCAGCTAAAATTTACAGGGTTATTATTACAAGATTTATAGCTATATTCCTCCTTACTCTTGTTGCTAGCTTCAGGTTGGTAAAAGATAACACAAGAAGTAATAACGATGGATAGCACAAAATACACTATACGAAACAAAATGAAAAACTCGGGAGAAAAGCACAAAATAGCTAGCTAGCTGTCCGTCTATTGCTATCTACTGGACACTGACCACGTTAGCTGACCTGCTAGCTATATATATACGTCAGTTATAGCCAAGATAATAAAAATGATTTTACTTAGATTTACATGGATGTGATGGTATCTTTATTAGCATATAGAAGCATAGAAAACATACGAAGTATTTACAAGACAAAAAGAGATCTTTTCCAAACCTGAGTTATGCAACTTTTAAAATCGCACATTAAACATCCATTTTACTAACCGCGTCCGAGTTACGCATATCTTCACTTAAATCCCAGAAGATCAGGATTTTGTTCGGGCTTTCAGCCGAAACTAGAAACTGTGTGTTCCACAAATAATAATTTAATTTTATCCCGGTTTACCATGTGCGTGCCGTATCTCACGGAAACATGTTGTTTATCAAATGAAAAAAGAAAACCAAAGCAAAGAAGGTTGTCTGTTTTTCAAATTAATCCTGAAAAAAAATATTTTAAACAAAGCATGCTAATATTTACTCATCATGAGGTTAGCTTAAAGCTTATGTTTTTCTATATTTCCCATTTTTGTGTTCTGGGACCGAGGCTGTATCGCATTCGAATATGAATATAATTCGAATCTAAAATGTAAAGAACAAACTGTTGTTGTCGAACGAAGTTAATGTTGCTGTCAGAAATATTTTTTAAAACGAAGAAAAATGTACAATGATGTAACATCACAAAAAGAATTGATTGGAAATGCATCAGACAATTGTAGTTATACATTTTCAATTCGTTCTCTTTGGGATGAAGTGAAATTTAGTAATCGAAGTAAAAAACTAATTGAACTTTTATCCAGAGAACCCTAGCTAGTGACCTTAGTGAGAAGGCAAAAGAAAAGCAAGTGTGTTGTTTAAATTATTCGATAGAGAAATAAAATTGGGTGTACAACGATTTTTTATCCGTTTCTTTTAGAGCTAAATTTTTCCTTAAATATTAAGTTTGTTGTTGTGTCTTGAGCCGGAAAATATTTCCTTTAAGCACTTACTTTGTAAGAATATACTCTGAAAAATGAGTCAGAAGTTTAGAATATCCTAAGAATATGTCTAAGCTTGATAGTTTGTTTTAAATATGAACATTTGTATACCGCACAAAATGGATTAGAAGTTTACTTTTTTATTGTATATCAAACGAACTGAACTTTTTTATGTCCAAGCAATAGGTCGTTACATGTAGTAGAAATTGCCATTAGCTATAATAACTTATAGCATGCTTTATTTTGTTAAGGCATTATATATTTACAGGCCATTGTCATGCAAAGAACATATTGAGAATGAGGAGGATAGGATTTGTCAAGAAAGTTAAGAATATAAAGGCTGAAACGAAAAAAAACACTATTCTTATAAAATACGGCGTGTATATCGTAGAGAAGAATTTATATAAAATGTAAAAAGTAATTTTTCCGTTGTTACTGTTTTTAACGCTACGAAGTGGTTGATGTCGTTTTAATAAACCTTAATGTAAACAAAGTTAATCAATGTTTACATCTGTTACGTTACGACATAGTCATAAGAAAAAGAGATAGTCTGGTAATTCCGGGCCGTCCATAATGCGTTCCTATTGTTCACAAGCAGATATGTTTCTTAAATCGGGGTGGCCGGTTTAAGACTACTCGGAATTATCATTAATGGCTGCCCTTGGGGAGGATTGCTTTGGTGAAGATGATTTTTATGCAATCTTGGCTGTTATTGATGAAGATTTATTAGAGAAAAATCGTGACTTAACTGAAGAATTGTCCGAAATTGTTGAAGAAATAGTTGACGACCCTTCTGAAAGCAGTTTTTCCTGTGATATATGCTCCAAAATATGCAAAACACAACGGGGACTCACAAGACACCGAAATGCGAAACATCGTCAGCCACAAAACCAGTTAAATGAGGACAGCCTCACTACTGCTGAAACCAAGCTCCATCCGTTATACTTTAAGAAGTACACCCAATTAAGTGCAAGTAAACTTTCTAAAGATGAATGCTATAGTGAAAAGACCAGAAATGAATTTGTCAATTATGTTATTACAAACGACGATACAAACTTTTCCTGTAGTTTTGTCAGAGACGTGATTGGTAGTTTTAAAGGCGATGCTGAAAATTTTTATCCGGCCTTCTACAAATCTGTCTGAAAATATTGTTTTCAGAAATTTATCAAATCGAAGCCCTATTCTCTTTGGTTTTGAAGTGGCTAATCACGTACTTGCTCATCTCACTAATTCAACTGTAAAAGAAAACACTGTAGAATTTTCTTCCCATGTAAATTTTCACCCAAAGAAAAAAACATAATTCAATATCTAAGTGTATTTAGTACCCTATATCGTCGCATTAGGAGATCAAAAAAATCAAGAAGCATGCTTGGAGTTCAAAGTTTAGACATCTTATTAGCTGGAAAGTCGTGTCTTGTGGAAGACGATAAAAATTCTGATTTAGTAAATATCAAGGACAGAGGAGGGTTATGGTCAGTAACCGTTGATGTTTTCAGATTTTTTTGTTGTGCGGAACTTGAAGTTCGTGCTGCGACTGCTAATTTTCACCATACAATTGATAGTAAGAAAATTGTTTCAGACCTGCTTGAGAACCCTGTTGTGCTTTGTAATTACAACAAAATAACATCACACTCAACTGAAAAAGTCACAAAAGAATTAGCAATGAACTTACTTGAGCATCTCATCTTGCTTTATGTTCGTGTTCGTGTTTTTTCATTTGTGAAAGATAAATGTGAGCTGCACAAAATTGCATCAAAACAGAAAAAAGCTCGATCTCTACGCACTGAAATCAAGAAATCTTCAAGCAATCTTTCAGATGGACATGGACACTAACAGTCCAGAACAGTGACTATAAACCTGCTACAACTGCTATTTTTATAGCAAGAAATTTTAAAACAATATTATTTTGGCACATGGTATATAAACAATAATGGAAGTCTACAAAAAGGTCCACGTAGTGTATATAGGTTTTAAGGTATTTCAAAATATTTTTTATTAATGTTTGTGTTAAGCAGTTAAAAGCTTTAAATTGATATTACCTGTCATCATTTGAAATACAGTGCTTCTTCTTGCTTATTAAGCCAATTTAATGTTTTTTATAAATGTGTGGCTATAAAAATAACCGTTTTTAGTTTCTTCTTTCTTCCAAGTGTGTTTAATTGCTCTTACGGCATGGCACAGTTTCAATATCAATTTCATGACAGTTACCAGCTATGGGTCGGAAAATCTTTTGTGTTCTAATTGTGTTGTCATTATAACCAAAATCACGGATTGATGGGTTATCTTTCCTATGACCAATTGCACGTTGACGACCAAAGTAGTTTTCAGGGGGATCTTGACAAAGTCTTTCTGTCAGTACATATGGCACTCCATTATTAATTAAATACTGGATTAATTCAACATCAGAATGGACAGTGATTTTGATTCCTTGGTAGGTTTGCCATGAGATAAACATATTTGCTCTAGCATTATCTGTGAAATTACCAGGCCTATCAGCAATTGAATCCTTCCATGTTTTGAAATATCCTAGAAATGTTTCGGTCAATCATAAGAATCTTTCATCATCAACAGATGTGTACAGTTTAAGAAATGGTTTACGTTTAATTGCTGCTTCTTTGGTATTCTTGACGTTGAGACAGTCAAAAAATTGGTCGAACATATTACAATATTTGGCAGTTGCATTAGCTTCTGGTGGTCCATACAATTAAAGAGCGTTAAAGACAGATTCGCTTAACACTTGTATTGCCAGACGTACATTCATGACTGAATATGGTGTGAGCTTGATGTGGTCATTTGTGGGAACAAGATGTAATCCACAGTCTAAGTCATCAAGGAATAACTTTGAAATATGGTTCCAGGTGATATAACTTCCATCATTCCACATACTTTTGGTACATATTCCTGCAAGAGAATTACTCAGGCAATTGCGGGCTGTTTTAATTAAGTGTGGTGGATCTGAGATGAAGTAGATGTACCGTTCCTCATCCGCCATAACATTCAAAGTGCGGTATGTTACGTCCACTTCTGCATTAATGTCAGCTACACGGGTCATGTTTGGGTGCATATGGTACATTCGTCGGTTTGAAGATGCTCCATCACTTGTGACACCAACAACGTTTATGTCACATTTTTCCTCCAGTATGTCAACCGCTTTCCAAAAGAGTGGAAACAATTGAATTGATGTGACATTGGTAGTAGCAAAATTTGCAAAGACATGAGATGCAATTTCATCAACCTTAAGATAAGATCACCATTATGCTTATCCCACACAAGACTGTCTTGAATTTTCATTTCATCCATTAATAATATTGCATATTTCTCATGTGGTTGGAATTTGGAGACCATATTACACAATTCCTGGATAACGTCTTTATTAAAGCCTTGCTTTGGACGAATATAGTTCTTATAGTCCCTCAAACGACGTCTACTAAGAAGTACCAAGAAACCACTGTCTTTTTTATCGTCAACACGAATCTCATCATAAAAGGCGGGGGATTTTGCAGCTAAACCCAAGCAGCAACGAATGATCATAGGATGATAGCGAACATCAGTTTTATAAATATTTCTGCTGCTCTTCCCAAAAAAATTTCATGAATGGTGGTATCTTGCGATTAGTTGTTGACATAATTTTTATGAAATCATCACCAAGACTTTTTTGGACTGGAACTGCACAAGTGGAAATTTCATCTTGCATTTTCTTTAACTCGTCCTTTAATTCTTTATTTTCCGGTGATTTTGAATGATTTTTATGATTCGGTCTGGAGAAGTCATGGAAATTGGTGCTTTAAGTTTGGCAGGTGAAATTAAATTGTCCCTTTTCCTTTTCAAACTTAGGCTTTCTTTTGACTCCGACCTAACACATTCCAAGCATTTTTCAGAAGAAGGTGGAATAAGAACTATGCAATTTGGAGATCGATACCATTTGCTTTGATGAAGAGGTGCACTAGTGCTATCCTTGATGTTAAATACTTTTGGAACACAGTGCTCAGGACAGCTACCAGCAAAGTGGTCTGTCAAAACTGGGCATAATTTCAAATCCATAATTAATCTTGTTAAATATGTGATTGTAATAAGTTTTAGTGATTGAGAATAAATGTCGTGTTTAGCAGGAACAGACCATAATAAAACACGAACAGTAAAAATAAGATTATTATCAACATATATCTCATACTTTGGAACTGAGTGGATAGCATCATGACAGGCAAAAGAAGCACAATCACTTGTAGAGGTAAAACTCCAACCGACTAATTTCAATAACTGAGTTTTAGAAATAAAATCTGTAAATGACTTGTACCGATCAATAATGATATTTTCCACTGGTTCAATTTTTTTCCTGCAAAATAGATTGTGCTGATTGACGAGGCTTAGAAGATGTGGAGGATGAAGGAAAACTTTTGATAGGAAGGTTTATTGTAGGGATAGCACCGGGAACAAGTGTGGTTCTGCTAGAGTGATTACGATTCATTTGATCTTCGCTGAAGTGCTTTTCACAAATATACATTTTCTTTCTTTGAATTCTATCCCTTAGAGCATGATCAACTTCCCTATCTCTTATCACAACAGCAACTAACTTTTCTCTCCACGACTTGTCAAATTGATTCTCACCAGCAGGAACTTTAAAAATAGATAGACCTTTATATTTAGCCCTTCGTGAAACTGTGCAACGGTATATAGAGCAATTTTCGCCAGGCATGTTGAAAATAATTCTGTTTAAATGTTTGTTAATCCTATGTTTACAGTAACTAACCACTGAAATGCGCCATTTTTCAACACGAGCGTGCAGTCAAAGCACTGGGTACGAGGTATATTCTGCTAACAAAAACATAAACAATAGAGCCGTGCGATACACCAGACTATCTCTTTTTCTTATGACTATGGTTACGATCGTTTAAAATATTATTCGATTCTTAAATTCGAAAACGCTGCATTATTATCATGCACGGCACGTTTGCGCATTGGGAGGGTTGCTGTATACAATAGACTAAATAACTTATTTGGTATGATGCATTACAAACTGTACATTGTGGAAATTTTGCAATAACCTTTTTTGTGTGACTTAACGATTTTTCCTAATGTCTGGTATACTATTTTTCCTGGTGTACTTCTGGCATGGCAAAGCAAGTATATAGTTTTATCTTTTTACATAACCGTTGTTAGACACCTTCGATTGTGTTGGACCTTTTAAATTTTTATTCATTTTATTTTTATTTTGTTGCATGACCTGTTTATATTTTTAAACGTTTTGTTTCAGCGGGTTTAAATATAATGCAGATTGTGGGCAACCTCAATCCCAGGGCTTTTTTTCTCTTTTTCTCTTTTATTTTTATTTTTTTTTTATTACAGCACATGCTTACTTTTTTGGACGTTTTGTTTCAGCAGTTATAGATATAGAATAATGCAAATTGTGACTTTTAAAAATTCAAATTACTGTGTTCTATGTTTTCATTTGGCACCCATCATATGGACTCGATGAGAGATTCAGTGGATTCTCCCACGGGACTTCGGCTAACTTATAGCACAATTTATTTTATTAAGGCATTGCATATTTTCAAGCCATAGTCATGCTAAGAACATATTGAGAAGAATAAGAATAGCATTTGTCACAACGGTTAAGAACATCAACGCTGAAACGAAAACACACAGCGTGTGTGTCATAGAGAAGAGTTTATATAAACTGTAAAAATTAATTTTCCGTTGTTACTGTTCTTAACACTACAGACTACACTGTGCTGATGTCGTTATAATAAACCTAAACCTAAAACCTAAACTTAAATCAATGTTTACATCTGTTACGTTACGATCGTTTGAAATATATTCGATTCTTAAATTCGAAAACGCTGCATTGTTATCTTTGATTTTATGCGTGATTTTCTTGATTTTAAGTTTAGGTCTGTAAGGCAAACTGTTCTTTTAATATTTTGGATTGAAATATTTCAGTAGATATAAAATATACCAAATGATTCAAGTTTGTTATATTTTTCTTTTATGTGTTGTTAACTATTAATTTCTTATATTTTGAGTATAACTTTGGAAGGGTTGCCGTATGCAATATAGACTAAATAACTGATTTTGCATACGAAAAATGTTGGATTTATTTTTAATGTTTGGTATCCTTTTTTTCCCTGGTGTACTTCTGGAATGGCAAAGCAAGTATATAGTTTTAGCGTATTTTGCTTTTTACGCAACGGTTGTTAGACGCTTCTGATTTTTTTTAGACATTTTTCTTCCACGGGTATATAGCTAGTTAGTTTATGAATACTTTAATGAAAGTTGAAAGAAAATATGAATGCCAAAGAAGATGAATCTACAATTCTTCCTTTGCCATTTGTTGTCTTCGTAATTCCATTTTTCTCTCTGCTGCGAATCGATGTGCAGCCTGTGTTCGGTGTTCACCACGTTGGTAAGCGTAAACATTTGCGTATTCATTATTGATTTTCTCCTCGGCTCCATCATGGATCTGTTGAAGTGTTTCTTGAGATTTGAAGACGGAGGGTTTCCAGAAATTTTTCACTTGATTCAGAATGTCGTCGTGGTATGCGAGGTATATTGGTTTGATTTGTAAATCGTAGATGCTGTGTGCAAAAGTTTGTTTGGTGAGTGGGTCGATATCAAAGATCACCACTGCATCACCTAATTAGGGACACAGTATTTTACATTATATTGTAAAACAAAGTACGTAGATATTTTTCTAATCCCTGAGTGGTAAGATTTGAGTGATTTTTTGCTTATTAGAAAGATAAAAAGAAATTCAATACACTACACCTTTTGTTAAAAAAATTATTGGAGATGAAAATTGAAGAGAAAGAAGAGAATTGATGTGTTCAAAGAAGATACAGTTTTGTGATACACTCATTATTTTTTATAAGCATACGGGTAAATTGGGCTTAAGCTCAATATGCTTAAGATTTTCCCAATTTGAGCCTGAAATTATGCTTAACGTATGCTTAATTTCAAAACTCATTTCATGGTATTTGTTCCATTTATTTGTACATAGTTTAGTTCAAAAGATTATTTCATGCAAAAATGCTGTTTCCTATCACTTAACCTCGTCCTTTGTGTGATACTATTTTTTACACTTGATTTGGGAAGAAATGGAAGTGAGGGAAAAAAATTCCGAGGCTGGGAAATATGCTTAGTATATGCTTATTTTTTTAAGCATGTGAGCTTAAGTATGCTTATAAGCTTTATGCTTATAAAAAATAATGAGTGTATTTCCAGATATTTCCCTGATTTTTGCAATATTCGATGGTTCACAAATTGGGTATAATTTGGGTAATTTTGTAAAATTAATAACGAAAAATATTCATTCACTTCTTCAATTTTCTTAACACAACTTTTGTTTTATGATAACCCGCTTCTTTTCATTCTAACAACAATCTAAAATCAGTAAAATCTGAACACACAGCGGTCAGAATTTTTTAAAAATATGTCCTCGTACCTTGACTTTAATAACATCGCACCATTTGTACAAAAGAAATATGTAATTTGCAATGGAAGGTTAGATTGCAGAGATTAAAATCAGAGCTAACAGCGATGTAAACATTAGATAATCCCGTGAGAGTTTTAATTCTCCAATAATATAGACTGTTTTTTAAGGTTCGTTTGGAAACATACCTGTAGCGTCACCATCACATCGAACGTTGACTTGATAATCACATGTTTGTGATGACAACAAGGAAACCTCGTCGAATCGACTTCGGCAATCAATAGTCGCGTGAGTATTGATGCTTTCACAAATGTTTTGTACATTGTCGCATATAATAGAATCTCCCCATTTTTGCCAGTTCCATGCTTCGTATGCCGCTACTATCTTATCGTAAGCGAATTGCGTGTATCTTTTGTATTGTGCCGATTCATCTTTCAAATATTTGAGATATGTTTTTGCCATGGACCTGTGTATGAGAATGTTGTCACGGGAAAAAAAAATTTTCTCACATTTTACCTAAATAAATTATCGTATTTGTAACGTGGTAGTCAGTTTTAACAATTACAACGCCCGTGTTAATTAGAAATTTGGAATCCCACCTGGTTTTTTAGCCACCTGAAAGCATTCGTCGGTAAGTCAATTATTAATAAATACCTGCTAGCGTCATCGGTTTTGTTTGAATATTCGCCATAAAGTGTCAACAAGACCATCATTCGAAGATGGACATAATTATTGTAAACATTGAATTGGACTTCCATATGTTTGATGTCATCCACGCTTGGTGTCCAGTTTTCATCGTCCATGTAACTAACGTAGTCCATAAATACAGTGTAACTGCTTCCTGCAGAAGTTAAGAAAAATAAGTAAATTAGTTTGAATAGACAACCAGTGACATATAGCTAAGTGCTGTAAACAGGGTATCCGGGAAAAAACGCAATCGCGTGCAAAGGTTATTAAAGTCTGTTTCAAAAGTATGTGGACCTTTCTATTTTTTTGCAAATTTCTCGTTACACAAGAAAAGTTTTTGAACAGACCTTAGATAATTTATGTTATTTTATACAGTACTCAGGTTTAAATATGTCAAATCTTTTTCCAGTATCTTACCCTTCACCCCAGTATACCCTAAATGCTCCAATTTGTTTTATCTGAAGTAATCTCGACATCTTCCATACATCCTAAAACTTTGTCTTCTCCTTGGGGATCATGTTCATAACATCTAGTGAAATGATTATAATATTCGCTGTATTTGTCTTCCCAACGATCTTTGGCTTCTGCCATAACTTCTTGTTTCACATATTCTTCCTAATGAAACAGTGTGAAGTGGAATCTGTTAAATTTTCTATTTTGAAACATTTTTTCAATTGTTGATGAGCACTAATTAAATCGTTATTATCATTATTTAAGTTTTATGCTTCTATTTAGTACTCTGCAAATAAGGGTAAGGCATCACTGTAAATAGAATTATTAAAATCTTTTGAATTTAAAAGATCTGTTTCCGTTTCATGGCCTTCAAAATTGAAATCCTTCAAAAGTAATATCTCGAATAATTATGTATAAATTCTTACCATGTTGGTAAATTGATCATTAACTAACTTGGTCATCTCTCCCAAAGCTTCATTTACAGCATCGATGATATCATCAGGTGTTGGAGTTTTTTGACCAGATATAAATCCAAATACTGTTCCCCAGATGCCTAAGTGGGCTGCAAGTTTCTCACAAGATTTAGCTGCTTGTGCAGATAGCGCAGCAATTCCTGATAAATCTGAGGTAACACTTGCAGAGAATCCAACCCATTTTGCCATATTTGCGATTCCATTGTCTATAAAAAAATAGAATAGAAAAAGGGAATAAATTACAAGAACTAGTAAACACAAAATTACAATTACTTAAGTTAAAAAGATATGCGAAACCCCAAAACATTTAAATATCGATCGTCATAAATATATCCAGCTTATAAAACTTATGTCTAACTTACGTTGTAGTTCGGCTTGCGGAGCATCAAACGACTCGATGATAATTTCACCACCACCAGGAACATATGGTTGAGGTTTACAATATCCTGTCGCTTCACGACCTTCAATTAAATTATAATAAAGTATGTAAAATGAGGATTAAAGCTCCTCCGATTTTTCTAGGGACCAGATTCATTAGGATAGAAACATCAGTGTTTTTTATTCACTTTTATTTACTTTCATTCGTAATATCCTTTGGATAAGCAGAAAGGCGTCAAAAACGTTCACGAAAATATCACACAACACATTTAACGGCACAAAATGAGTGAAAAAAACTTGGAAGTTACTTCACAGAAGCTGTCCATTCATATGGTATGTCCAGATTAAAATCGGTAGAGAAGTTGGTACCAGACCTTGCCAATGTGAAAAATTTGGTTTTGCTCACGTCAGCACAGAAGACGTGTTTTTTTCCAAATTTCTCACGGTAAGTGTAAATCTGTGTTCCAACTACTCAACTAATTTTGAAACTGCGCTTCATTGCGTTTATTTTGGCGTATGAAATAGCATTTCTTGTCAAATAACTAACTCACAAGGCTGAGTACTTTTATCGCATAGATAGGTTGAGTAGAATAATTAAAATACTTTTTTTAATTATTTTGTAGATGATGTAACATATACTGAATGTCCCAGAAAAAATGCTATAGCCCTAGGATTTCACCAAAAATTAATAACATTAAGATCAAGTCATTAAGTCATTAAAAAGTTTAATTACTCCTGCATGTTAAAATTGAGAGGTACAAGTGATAAATGAAAGCTAAACGTGAAATTTATCACAATTAATTAAAGTTGCTAAGTACGAAAGTAAAAATTACAAAATCTTCATGAGATTTATAATATAGCGAAATTTCGCACCGTAGCATTTCTCTGGGACCTCCTGTACGTCTCTTCGAATAGTGCTAATTATATCAAAGGAAAAACTTAGTTTTCATTTTAACATACCTGCAAAATAAACAGCTCTAGATTTATCAGGATATCCTCTTGTATTCTCCCATCTATCCTTACACGATTCAATACCGATACACAAAGTGGTTAACAGTAACACGATCTTCAGATACGACATTTTCTAAAAGTTTAAAAAAAAGATGATAAAATATAAAGAGACTTTGAGAGACTTTCAAACAGGCTTTGAATCTATCCTTTCAACAGTTTCTTCATCATCAAATATTTTGCATCAGAGAGATTGCTCTAGAAAACACAATTTTCGGAGCAAATGAATAAATTTCGTGATGGCTTACCCGGTAACAAAATAAACCATAAAATTCTTGAGTATCTTTTATATCCAAAGCTCGGCTGCGTGCGTGATAATGAATTTCTTATTTTGCAGAATTTATACTTTTCAAGGGGTACCTATAATATCGGTAATATTGACTGTATTGATACTACCCATAAAATTACCGATATAATGTATTGATAACTGTGTAATTTACCGATACTTTCTAGATTAGTATCGATACCTTTTTTTCATTTACCGATATTACCAATACAATTCCATTTCCATTACCGATACATTGTATCAATACCAATTATCGATACTGTATTACCAATACCACCTATAATAACGATACCAATTACCGATACATTGTATCAATACCAATTATCGATACTGTATTACCAATACCACCTATAATAACAATACCAATTATCGATACATTTTTACCAATACCAATTACCGATACCGTATTATCGGTACCACCTATAATAACGATACCAATTATCGATACACTTTTACCAATATTAATATTATCAACACCACCTGTAACTTTTAACATAATCACATTATCATCTTAACAAACATGATTGAATCATTCATGGATGTTTCACGTCGGCGCATGTATCAACCTTATTCCCGTTATTTAAAAATCCAAGCGATAAATGGTGGAAAATCTGTTAAGTTACCCATGTGTATATGAATTTTGCTTACACTTTTTACGCAACACTGGCTAGGCCATGTTTTAGCTTTTAAGACGAAGAAAACAATAAAACTGACTTTTTATTGTAGACGTAACTTTTCTTCAAAACTTATTTTTTACGTTGTAAATACACCCTCGTTCCGGAAAAGGCCATGTTGCAGTGATCATGACGTGCTAACATTACACTGGCTTCCAGTGGCAGAAAGAATATCTCTTTCTTTTGTAAAACGTGCACACAAAGCTCTGTTCAACAAAGAAAGTTGGCCAAGTTACCTGAAACTATCTTTTTTCCCTGTAACCGAACGATCGTTACGAACGAATACTATAAGAACAAATTTAATTGAGACAAACAATATTGAGTGTACTTTTGCCCACACTGCTGCCCTCCACTTCAACGACCTTCCTTTTCAACTTCGGCAAGTGGAAAACTATAACAAATTTACAAACTTAGCGAAAAAATATTTTTTTGATAGGGCAACAGCCAAACTTTTAAGTTGTTCTGATTTTTAATTTATTTATCTGTTTTATCTTAGCCTTTTCTTGATACAGATTTGTCCGTATATATATATATATATATTTTTCTTTTTTTTTTTTCTCACTCAATTGACTATGTTAACTTTTACTATACCTAATTTTTTGATTTAATTATCGGTCTTCCTTTACCTTTTTTTTTTTTTTTTTTTTTTTCTTTTTCTTTTTTTCTCAATATACATTTGGTTTAACTCTTGGTTATTTCCTATTACGGATAAGTTTTTTGTTTTTGTTTTTGTGTTTACGTGACGCTTCAAATTATTCCTTAATTTACATTATCTAGACTACCAAGCCTCCTTTAGCTTTGATCAATAATAATGGTTCATTTATCCTAATGCCGTTCAATACGTTTTCACAGTTCAAGACTTTCGTATGGTTATTTGACTGCTTCGTCTATGCTCTTTTTGCTCATGTTCATTTTGTTTTTATTACTGATTGAATTTATATTTACGTGTTTGCACATACATTTAGTATTTACACATTTCAGCATTAAGAACCATTGTAATTTATGGATGCTTGAAATATATGTCGATTAATAATAATAATAATAATAATAATAATAATAATAATAAAAGGCAAAAAAGGGAGATGATCGTTACTAATCAATTTTAGTATCAAATAAGCGCTGGAAACGAGGTTGATTGTTTTTAAATCAGCCTCCGTAATAGTGATCTCTTCGCCCACATGACTCCCGTTGATAGAAGACTTAAGAATTATTAATGTTGCGCTCGGGGTGTGGAAATGAAACTCAGAAAGAATAACAAAAGCTTTTTGAATTTTATTTTTAACGTTTCTAGTTTGTATAATAATGTTTATAATATGTACAGGTCAGTTATTTTTTGTCTTTTTATCGCATCCACACATCCAATGCTTTGACTCTGTATCCAAATCAACGCATTCCCTAAAAATATAAGATACATTAAAAAAAAACGCTAAAGTTAAGTTTCCTTTATGTATTAAAAAAATAACAGTAGGTAAATACCAATGAAACCAAGTTGATCATTTCTCGCATTCAATCATTGCTACGAACAGGGACGGATCTAGCGTACGTCGGAACCGGCAAGCGACTGACATCTTTTCAAACCTTAGAAATGTAGATAAGTGAAAAATAAAACAAAACAAAACGCCGGTCAACCAGCAACCGATATTACGGCATTTTGTTCGGCGCCCGGACCTGACGCGCGTGTGGCGTTTTATCGAATTTACGTAGTCTGTGTATTAGGTTGTGGATGGCGTATTTGTCTTCTGCTTTTCGCCGTTTCTGCCGATATAAGTCAAAAAGCGACTGGAATTCGTATATATTTTGGTGATTTGATTGGTCAAAACGGTTGATTTGGCTGTTCTGATTGGTTGTTGGGTTTTGACTGACATTGCTAATTTCAAGGTCAGCCGAAAGCAGTATTACTTCTGAGCGAGTATAAAATTGTGTAAACATAGAAGAACCGATACCGGTTTTATTATCTTGCGGACCCGTCAGTGGCCAAGAACTCTACCACCCTTGATTAAGGTTATATGTTCGACCTTGATTTTATTCTTTTTGTTCAAACATGGCTGCCGAGAGCATGTTTGAGCTGGTCCGTCTAGCTATGCAAAAGAATAATTTGTGTTATATACAAGATATATATTTGAAATATTGTAATAAAATAAGGAATCTTCCTTCGTTCTCAAACGAAGATATATTGAACTCAATCAATAACAACAACATATTGAGAAATTTTAATGCTGACGTTTATCTTCCAAATATTTTACGAAAAGACCTTAACAAGTGTACAGTAGCCTTGTGGTAATGGTGTTAAGTTTTTACTTGTTTTTTGTGTCATAGCTAGCTCTAGGTAACCATGGATATTTTTTCAATCTTTTAATTATTCAGCTTGCTCCATTGCTTTTATTTAAAGTAGCCAGCAGCTGTTTGCACGTCACACAGTGATTATGGGAACCATAAAAGGTCATTAAATTTATACAATAGATCTTGTCAGCTAATATTTTGATAAGAAGATTTGCTAAATTTAACCAAACTCAAATGTAAACAAACTTCAGTCACTCTCCATCACAGTGCACTTGCTCTCATGTACATACATAATGAAATAGTGCCGGATGTGCATCAAGTCATAAATAAGTTTGCTAAAGACAAAAGTCGTCTTGAACTTATATAATAAATTTCATATAAATAATTAGATACAAATAAAATACTTACCTTATGTAATTACTTTACTATACACTTTAACTATATATACTTTTCTACCCCAGCCCTGCTACTTCATTTTCCTTTCTACAGATTCAGCTTGCTCTGGCTGATAGCACCTATTCTAGGAGTCTCCTGTCAGGAGCTTTATGGCAACTTTTAACTACCTATTACGTTATTTTACTTCGTTTTATATCACCTCCACACGCTTTACCCCCGGGTTTAGCTTGCTCCTGCTAATAGTACCCGGTTTATTGGAGCGCTAGCTGACTGTACTTGTCTGGCACACTAAATAATATATAATGTTATTAAATGTTGCCTAGGCAAGCTGATGAGCCCTGATATTGGGCGAAACAGTCTGATAATATATAATTCCTACCGTTGTTTTTATTATCCCCTAACTTTATACAACAAATACATTTTTCCAAAATTAACGCAAAAGAGTGGTTTTACACGTCAAAGAGTAAGAGGAGATTGGACTTTAATTTAGCCTGTTAAAGCTTTAGAATGCCGTAAAAAGCAAAAACTTCCGGGTCTTCGCCCCGTACCCCCTTTGCGGGGGTTACAGCGCCCGCCAAAGCCCCCAGCTCTAAACTGCTGATAGTGTTCCAAGCAGATTCTACAAACAAAGGTCTTAAATAATTGATGTTGAAGTCGATTATGTCATCAGTCAAATCCTCTAAGTTGACATTAGCATCTGCTCCATGGAATCTTGAAATATGTCGCTCAAGATTTGCTTTTTTTTGGCACGCTTGGAAACACGTTGGGCATTTGTGAGCCTTCTTTTTCAAGTTAGGCTCAACAATTGTTTTATTAGAAGTGCTATCATTTGTGCTCGTGTGGGATATTTCGTACGACCCTGCTGCACAAGTTGGTTGATTTCGAAATTTGAATGCCTCATATCGAGTGTAAGTGTCAAAATCTTGCAATGTGTTTGAATTGTGTTCCGCCTAAACATAACGTTAACATTTTTTGTAGATTTTACGTATTAAAAAACACTATAATAATTCGAATTTCTCAAAGAAAAATTTGTGGTTGACGATGCCGAATAGACTGTATAAAAAAAAAAGAAATAATTATATTACTTACTTTTTTTTCGTTATTCATATCGTTAATCTGATTTGAATTAAAATTTTGTAATTACGATCAAAAACTAAGTTTTGTTTCATGTATACCAACATCGAAATAAACAAAATGATACACGTTTTTCGTTTTGCAATACAAAATACAAGTAACACACATTCGGCACATTCTATTTGTCTTCGAAATCAAGTTTAAATTCCCGCGTGTTATTTTATTATCAACTGAGTGATCCTATTTAGAAGAAGAGGATCCTGATAATTTTTAGTCGGAGACATCTCAGCATTTATCCAAATGTCAGCGAGGCAAGTAATTGTTTAATGGGTAAGTTTATTTTTGTCTTAATATTGTTTTTGGGAGAACAGTTTCGTGAAGTTTTTGAACTACAAAGATAAGGAAAAAGTTCTGACAAATTATTACTCAAGGATAAGTTATGGGAACAGAAGATCTACGTAAACGAAGACTTTTCTGAGCGTACATCAGACATTAGAAAAAAGCTTCTCCAAGAAATGAAAGCTCTGAAGAATAAAGGGGTAAGATCCAAACTTAATTATAAAACGCTAATAAGGGAAAAGAGTAAGCTGGCAAACAATAGTTAGAAAAGGTTCCGATGATAAAAAATTTTTATTAAGTACTAACAGTCATTTAAAATGGCGTTTAACACATTCGAAAAATTATATCCAAACTTTTATTGATCATCCAACCGTTACATTGTCAGATAACATAGATATAGATAAACATCTCTTTGGAGATCAACAGTTTAAATGTCTAAATACTCCTTATTATGATGCAGAAAAAATTAGCCTCAACCAAGATCTCACAAAGGGAAACTTTTCAGCGCTTCATTTATACTACGTTTACACTGATGTTACTTTTCCGTTTTTAACCAAGAATTCCGTTTTCATACAAAAACGCAAATATTAGAGGTCAAAGATTACTGACTCTCAAATTTGCGTTTTTGTATTTTCATGCGTTTACATTGGAATTGTAAAATCATACTCAAAGTAGTCTTTCTTCTATACCTTCCTTCATCACTGATGTAATTAGCCAGGAGACCCAGCGTAATTTTTCTTACCACCGGGAAATCGGAGTAGTTAAGGTGGGAAAAATTACGCTGGGTCTCAAACGATTTTTCTGCGGCCAAAATCTGGCCGCGCTTTTTGATTGGCTAATTCTATTGTTCTTTGCTCACGTGGTCCATGTCGGGGAAAGCCCTTTTCATCCGAATATTCCAGCGAGTGGTTTCACTCACCCTAACAAACATTAGTAAACTATAAAGTTTTTACCACAGTAAGATGTGGCCAAGCTTGGTAAACAACTCACAGATAAATTAAAATGGCCTCCGAAGCGATTAGTCACATTGTCCAATTTAAACTCGGGGTTTCCGCTGAGTCATTCGTTCGCGTCTAAGCTTTAGTTTGAGAGAAACTCATTTTATCAACTCGAAGAAGAAAGCTTAGTTAACTAAGCTATGATGTAATATAAAAAAGCAGCAACTTGTGTTTCTACTGAAATTGGCTGTCTCATTTAAGTAGATTCTTTCAGCATGAAGGGTCGAAGCATGTTAGAAAGTTCCGTGAAGCTAGTTTGTGACATTCCTAAGTTTTCTTTCCAATCAGAAGCTGGAACAGAACCGTTCATGAAGTTTTCCCACCAAGCCGATGTTCGCCCTGTTTTTACCCAGCATCTTCGTGGTTGCCTTTTTTTAACCATTGACTTGACTCGTTTAATCAGCATCAAAGACAACAATCGTTTATTGGTTTTCATTTGTAGTTGTCTGTTCCTCATAATCAGACACATTAACATCAAGTTCAACTGGGCAGACGCACAAGCAGAAACAAAAATGTAAGAAAAATATTGTAATAACTTTCTAAACGAATCCATGCTCTTCCTAAGATTTTTTTACTGAAAATGATCATTTTTTGCTTATAAACATATTCATACGTAATATGATTTCTTAAAAATCCCGTTTTCATGTGTTTACACAATGTAAAAATATTTGAAAACGAAAAACTGAACGAAAACGGAAAAATTTTTCTGATTAGATTGCGTTTTCAAATTTATCCGTTTTCACCAAAATTGTACCTCAAAACGGATAAATTTTCGAAAAACGTGTGTAAACGCAATCCGGAAAAGTTTCTATTTTTAGTAACATGACTCATGAAAACGGATAAATTAGCATCAGTGTGAACGTAGTATTAAATATCAGAAGCTTACATAAGAACTTTGAATCTTTTAAAAACTTCATTGTGCAAACTAAGCAAACTTTCAGCATAATTTGTTTAACGGAAACATGGTGCACGGATGAATTGTTTCACGCGAACTTTCACCTGCCCGGATATAATAAAACTCATCTTCAGCGGACGACAGGTTCCAAAGGAGGCGGAGTTTGTGTATTCGTCCCTGAAGACCTCTCCTTCTGTATTCGGAAAGATATTTCTGTTTCAAATGTCGATGATGAGACATTGTTTATAGAAGTAGAAAATAATGGCGGTAAAAACTTCATTGTTGGTGTAACCTATAGACCTCCAAATGCGAATGTAAACAATTTTAACTTAGCTCTATCGAGAATTCTTGATACAATTGGCTGTGAAACAAACATGTGTTTTTGACAGGGGATTTTAATGTAGATTCACTGAGTTATGATAAAAACATAACTACTCAAAATATGTTTAATTGTCTTTTTTCAAATGGTTATGTACCAATCATAAATAGACCAACGCGAGTGACACCTACTTCGAATACAATAATTGATCACATTTTCACTAATTGTCTTTTTGAAAAGCAAGTGTTGTCAGAAATAATTCAAACAGATGTGTCTGACCACTTCCCAATATTTTTTACTTCTAAAAGTATCGCAAGTACCTTTTCTAAGCAGCAAACGACAACCTTTATATAAGAATCTATTCTAAAACTGCTATTAATAGCTTCAAATGCTCGCTCAATCATACCGATTGGACCGAGGTATTAAATACAATGGATGTAACCCAATCATATGAGCTCTTCTTAAATATATTTTCACAAGAATATGAAAAGTTCTTTTCACTAAAAAAAACTTGCATTATAACCAAATCGCTGCAATCCCCATGGATAACAAAGGGCTTGATAAAGTCATCAAAAATAAAAAAAAGCTTTACGTCAAAGTCGTGTAAAGATATTGAAAACTACAAAACTTATAAAAACTTATTTGAAAAACTGAGAAAACGTTCAAGGAAGAATCACTACACAAACCTGTTAAATAAATACAAAGGCGATGCCAAAAAGACATGGTCCGTAATGAAAGAAGTGATAGGAAAGACACAGTACGGAAAGTGATTCCCTAAAAAACGTGAATAGGAGTGAAATTGTAATAGAAAATGAAAATGAAATTGCTAATGCATTTAACGATTTCTTTGTTAACGTAGGACCTAGTCTAGCAGCAAATAGTAGAAACAATAAAGACTATAGGACATATCTACCTAAATGTAAATGTAAACATAACAATTAGCTACCCGTTAGCAATAAATGAATTAGATACAGCTTTTAACAGCTTAAAACGCAACAAAGCACCTGGCTATGACAATATTTGCAGTAATGTCGTAATAGACACATTTTCAGCAATAAGACATATGTAATTCACAACATTTTCAGTAAGTCAATATCACAGGGTGTATTTCCTAATAAATTAAAAGTTGCAAAAGTGACACCAATTTTTAAATCAGATTAGATATTATCAAACTATAGGCCAATTTCTATTTTGCCAACATTTTCAAAAAATTTAGAAAAAATAATGTAGCTATAACAGATTATTTTATTATTTTACTGATCACGCAATATTTTACGAAAAACAGTTTGGATTTAGAAACAAGCACTCCACAGAGCATGCAATAATGCAACTTATTGATGACATACAAAACTCGTATGAGAATGGTCAGTATACTTTAGGAATCTTCATTGACCTGTCTAAAGCATTTGACACTGTTGATCACGATATATTACTGGGAAAATTGAAAGCGTATGGTATCAATGGATCTGACTTTGATTGGTTTAAAAGTTACTTGTGTAATCGACAACAATATGTCAGTTTTGACGACAAAATAAAAACAAGCAAACTAGCAATCAAATGCGGAGTTCCTCAGGGCTCCATACTTGTTCCACTTTTGTTTTTAATATACGTAAACGACCTAATAAATTGCTCTAATATACTCCAGCCGATTATGTTCGCGGACGATACTAATATATTTTACTCGCATAATAACATAGAAACACCTTTTGCCACGATGAACACAGAACTAGCGAAATTAAAGGACTAGTTTGATTCAAACATACTTTCGCTAAATATAAAAAAGACTAAATACATCCTTTTTCATCAAACACACAAAAAGAAAAATATAATTTACCCACTTCCAGAACTGGCAGTAGGAATTGATAAAGTTCACCGCGTGACAGATATCAAATTTCTAGGTGTTATACTTGATGAGAATGTAAACTGGGATAAACATATCACTATCATTAACTTAAAAATTTCTAAATCTATTGGTATTCTCTATAAGGCTAGTCATGTATTGAACAAACAATGTCTCATACAATTATATTACTCTTTTATTCACAGCTACTTGAACTATGGAAACATAGTTTGGGGTAGTACTCACAAAACTAAATTGGAGTCTCTCTATCGGCAACAAAAACATGCCACGAGAATAATTACCTTTCAGAACAAGTTGACACATTCAAAGCCTTTGTTTCAACGTATGAACATTTTAAACATATTTCAAATAAATATCTTTCAGAGACTTTGTTTTATGTACCGGTCAAGAAAAAAAGAATCCCCTGTGGTGTTCTCAAACACGTTTCATGTGATGAAAAACAAATATGTCACTAGATCTACTGGGTTGTATTACACGCCATTTAGGAAAACAAAGTTCAGTCGATTTTCCATTTCGTATCGCGGCCCATATATCTGGAAAAAGATCTCCAAAATAAAACCATCAATCTTACAGGACAAATGCTGTTTTAAAACTTTTCAATCAAAAGTGAAAAAAATTATCTTGTGTTGTCTACAAGAAGAAACATCCTTCTTTTAATAACAATATTCATCATCCTTTTTCGAATCCAAACTAATGTTTGCACTTACACTTTATCCTTTATCTTTTTACTAATATTTTAAACAAGTTGTAAATATTACATATACGTCAGCTGTTATCAATGGAGCCAAAAGTTAACATTTCTCTTTCGACAAGCTCGTGAACTACGTATAGCGTAGATCCCGCAGGTTCAAAATGATAAGACTTTTTTGTCTTCTATGAGTCTCCTGACTTGAAGGTATAATAGCATTGCTATATTTTTTATTTTTTCTCTCTTCTATTTTTTGTTTGTCTATTTTAAATTTTAACGTAATAGAACTTTAACGTTTTACCATTGTATACCTTAGAAGTTAAATATATTACATTATTATTATTAATTTGCAAATCTCTCTTCTTAAAATATACCAAATTTTTCGAAACTAAAAAATATCCACAAACTACGATAAAATGAAAAACAAGTAGCTAGCTAGCTAGCCTGAATGTCTGGATTTAAAACACCCACAAAATAAGATGAAAAACAAAAACAAGTTTCTTTTTTGTCAAAACAGGTACAAAATCTATATAACATAATAAAAAATATATACATTATATCAGCTAACTAACAAAATGTTGTAGCTATGTTGTTAATAAGTTCCTAAAAAAGTACACATAAATTGTATCTTATTATTACTAATGTTTTCTGAAAATTTAAAAGAAATTGATACGATAGAAGTTAAAAAACTGCACAAGCTCGCGTTTGTTTCTAACAAACTCTTGTAAAAACATGTTTTTTACCTCCTTTCTTCCAATTTGGTAAAACGATGGAGAGCAGTAGGAACGCATTTACATTTGAATTATTGTAAAGGTTTATTTATTATTGTTAACTGACTGAACAGATAATATCGATGTTGTTTAATGACACTGACTAAACAAATACGCAGCTACGTAGTAATACCTTTAAAATTTTGCAAAATTTTGTTTTTAAAATAGCATTAACAAAAAAAGGAGAAAATGAATCAAAATAAGAAAAAATAAGAAATATGACGGTAAAGATAAAAAAAGCCTAAAAGTTTAAAGTCTGAAAACCGATGTATGTATGCTTCTTTTGTTTCTTTTGTTTCTGCACCCACACAAACCCGTCACGATCCTGACCCCCATTTCTAATCCACGCTTTAAAACTGCGTTCATTTTCAGGGCCTGGGTTATTTTTTCTATAAGTCCGAAACTTTTTCCATGTAAACTTTTTGTCACGTAAAATAATATACCAATTTAACAGTTCTTAACGTACAAATACACATTATATAAAATTTGTTTGTTATATAATTACTTTAATGTCAGAAATTTTCGCGGGAAGAAATTTTCGCGAGTCGCCCCATTCGCTAAATTTTTTGTATTTTGCGGGAATTAATTTTCGCGACTTGATAGTTGAAAAAAATTTTAATATATCTAAAAAATTTTTAAGGAAGCTTTTAGGATTGATTAACAAGCGCAGATCTTACCTAGTAATTGAATGTTAAAAGGAAAGCATTTTTAAATACAAGATCAGTATTACAAACAATGATACAGCGAACCAGAAGAAAGTTTATATTTGGGCTCCTTTGTGTTTGATGATATTGATGTTGAGCCAAGCAATAGTCTACCAAAATCGAAAAAGAAAGAAAAAACAAAACAAACAGCTTCGTGTGACATAAGAACAATGTTTGGGCAAGTAACGAAAAAGAAAATAACAAAACCGGAAAAGCCTTTCACAATATTTGACTAAATTTATTTTTACGTTTTACGACGTTATTTTGGTGATATTTTTATAAAAGAGAAGAAAACTTATTGTTTTTTTTACATTAGTCACAATTTTCCCATTTCTTTTAACAGTCGACCCTTGTTATCTCGGGAGGAACGACGAAAAGTTAGGGAGTAGTAGCATCAGTTGTACTGTTTTATTCGTAAAGTATAGTCTTGTTTTTTTTGAGTGCGACAACTCAACAGCAATTGTCAAAACGGTTTTATTGCAAAAGTTGACATATCAGAAGGGCAACGTTGCAGATACAAACACCGAAGCGACATCTACACGGTTAAAGTTTTAGCGATGAAGGGTAAGTTAACAAGTGGGCAATTACGAGTTTAAATTTCAACCTAGTCCCGAGGCCTTGTACATTTGGACGGCCTGACTATAACAATCCTAGCAAGGCCTGGGGACGAGGTTAACGAACGAAGATTAAATTTTAATCTTTGAAGGTAATTTTTTTGCAGATAACAAAAAGCAATTAGACGAGCGGGAGGAAAATTGGCAGGAGAAAGAAGATTGGGAACCTTCTGTTACTGAACACAAGGTAATATCGTAGCTCATAAATATGAGAGACAACCTCTTGCGTTCTTCTACGTTTTTTATACTAGTTTCCTAGGTTTTTTTTGTAGGAGCAAACTGAATAGACAAAAATGTGATTAACATAAATAAACAGGGCAACCTGATGTTACGCATAAATGTTCTTAAGATTGAATGTGTTAACTAGACCATGGATAAACGAAACAACCTATTTTAACCTAATGTTCTTATAAACAAGTTACTTAGGTCCAGCATATAGATAAACGAGGCAACCTACTCTGAATTCTTATAGGGTTAAATGGGTTTCATTACTATCTATCTTCTTATTTAGAATACTGTGAACAAAGAAGGAAATCAAAACCAGGTGAGAACAATTGTTCACTTTCTAAAAAAACGCATTGAAGAGTTTGATTTTGGAATTTAAATTAGTGAAAATGTAACTTAGGATCACAAAGATTAAGGATGCAAATTTTTGTTTAGACGGATGATGGCAATGATAATGTGGTGCTGGAAAGCTCACAAGACCAGGACAAAAGCGAGACATTTGCCCTGAACACGGTAAATTTACAAATATACTAAAATATTTACAAATATTGCATAAATAATCTGTATTTTAAAATAGAATTCTACAATGCTGGAGGATATTGCACCACGCATCCAAACGTTAAAAGTGAGTAAAATAACTTAAATGAACAAAGATAATTTATTTATTTTTCACAAAAATCTTATTTTTATTCTTTAGCCAATTACAAGTATTACATCCTACGAGAACTTTTTAATCACAAGGGCAGATACACCAGTCTTAAAAACACAAGAAAGAGGCACACAGACAGTTAACAAATGTTGTGAACAATTGGATGCTGTGGTGCAAAACCAAAGGAATTTGGAGCACGAATTTCAAAGTCTAAAAGATTTGGTAACTGCGTCAATTAATTTATTTATGAACAGGCAAGCTGCAGAACGTGTTGAAGAACAGGAATTTATATGTCCTGTTCCAGATTACGAAATGCCAACGCTGTCGCCACTACATGATCTTCCTGAATTCAACGAACCTTCCGCAATGGAGCAGTCAATTGCACAGTCACTGTGTTCGATGAATGTCCTTAGAGTTACAGCTGCATTGGCCAATTCATCGGATGCAGTCGACTGTGCATTCCAACTAATGAAAGGAATCTTCTCGACAGAGGAGTTGATGACATCTTCCCTGTCAGGTAAAAGAGGAAAACTTATGTTAGACAAGGGAACAGTGGAATGGGTTAGGGCTCAGGTGAATGCAAAATTTGGTGTGGGAGAGGAGGAATGGAAACGGGTGGTTGATGGTATAAACTTGAAAATCAGAAACTTTCGAAAAATTCAGTTAGCTAGAAAATCATAATATAATTTTATATATACAGTATATATTTATATACATTTAAACACATCAAAGTACTAATACCTAAATTGAAATATGCATTTAACTTTGCGAAGTTTTTTTTATAGTATATTTTTATAGTATATTTTTATAGTATATTTTTATAGCATATTTTTATAGCATATTTTTATAGCATATTTTTATAGCATATTTTTATAGTCTATTTTTATAGTCTATTTTTATAGTCTATTTTTATAGTCTATTTTTATAGTCTATTTTTATAGTATATTTTTTTGTAAAGAGAGAACTATTGCTTGTAAGTTTTTAGTGTATATTATAAATAAAATGTTAAAAAAAAAACATTTAGTTAGCTAGCTACCTATTTTGCTTTCCGTTTCTCTGCACTACCGCCTGACTCAATGGCAATTCAGAAAAGAGAGAAAAATTCCCACGCTACCACGTGAAAAACACTCAGTGAGAAGATCTAATTTACAGAACCAGAAGTTGAAACCGACCGACAGCACAGAGATTTTACCCCCTTTCTTTTATTGCTATTGACAAAAACTATGAAATTTTAACCCCACCCCCTCCTCCAAAAAAAATATAAAAAAATAGTTTTATTATCGAATTTATAAACATCGTAGTTTTTTTCGCAGAGGGATGACTTACCGTGTGTGCGTGTGTTACGTCTTAAACAACAGACCACCTTAATAAAATACTATAAGCTAAACCTTGAAGTGTTGCTAAAGTTGGTTAAAATATTTATTTACAAAAAGAAAAGCGTGGTTACAGAAGCATTTAGGGTTCTTTGCATGGTATTTTTTTTAAAACTTTATAAATTTTATTAAAGGGCAAATCGTTTTAAACGGTCCTGCTGATTTCATTCATAAGCGCACACATGCATACGGAATTTTGGAAGCAACTAGAAATTTCGATAACAGTAATCTTTTTGATTGCCAGGAGCACTTTAGTATTGGTAATAAATTGGTATCGGTAATATTAGATCGGTAATATTGGAAATAATTACCGATACCTTTAGTATCGATAATAGATATACCTATCTATTATCGATACTAAAGGTAGAGAAGTATCGATAAAATTATTAGCACTACCGATACTTGCTTTCTTTTGTTTTATTATCAATACTACCGATAAAGTAATTACCGATATTATAGGTTGTTACCGTTTTCCCCATTCAACAGTTTCTTCATCATCAAATATTTTGTATCAGAGAGATTGCTCTAGAAAATACAATTTTGGGAGCAAGTGAATAAATTTCGTGATGGCTTACCCGGTAACAAAATAAACCATAAAATTCTTGAGTATCTTTTATATCCAAAGCTCGGCTGCGTGCGTGATAATGAATTTCTTATTTTGCTGAATTTATACTTTTCAAGGGGGAGCAGTGGACAGATCATTTCATTGTTACACATAACTACTAATTATGGTGTGATGTGATCTGATTGGTTGAACGTGAAACCAGATCAACGAAGCCGTTAATTACCAAACAAGATGTATAAAAGTTGGCTTGGGAAAAATATTCCCCGAATTGTTACTAAGTTTAGAGGGTCAGAAATGAATTCGTACTGAACTGTCAAAAACCTTCAAATAAAAAACAAGCGGTATTTTCTCTAACGAAATAAAGATTATGAATTACTTGACCAATCCCCTTAGGAGACCAGAGGATAATATGTGCGAAATTTGGAATAAAGACATCGTACACCAAATTAGATATTAATTCAATTAATTGCAAAAGGCTTCTAAAGCATGTAATAAATAAACGAGCATCTTTTTTTCAGCTCGAGTTATGTTCAGCTCACTAGTTGTGCGAGATCTACATTTTTTGACAATATTCGGCCTGAGCGTTTTAGATTTTATATCGTAGCATAAAACAGAAACACGTTTTTTGTTTCTTCAAGAAATAAGAAACAGTAAAGTAAAATGGACAAACATTGAGACTAAAATCAGAAAGATTAATTAAAATTAAAAAAATTGCATTCAACTATAAGGAAAACTTCACCTTCTAGCTTTTTCCCCACAAGCTTTTTCTCTTTCACACCCTCTCGTTGCCTTTCTTTCATACATATAACAAATGCTGCGGTAAATACACTAAATTTCTCTGCTCTTTTATTTGAAGTTTAATGTCCCCTGAGACAATCTTTTTGAAAGACTTTCAAATAATTCGTTTTCCAATTGTTTTGCAAAAATACTAAACTATCCCAGGAGTATAGAAAAGTATTACACGGGTTGAATGGTTTACTATGACGTGCCGTTTGTTTCAAAATTAATTTTAACACCCGAATCACTTTTTCGGGTGTTAAAAATTTGGTTTTTCGGTTGTTAAAAATACACTGTTTCGGTTGTTAAAAGTACACATTTTCGGTTGTTAACAATACACTTTTTCGGTTGTTCAAATTGTAGTTTTTCGCTGATTAAAATGATGTTTTTTGAGTTGTTAAAAATGTAGTTTTCGATTGTTAAAATGTCGTTTTTTCGATTGTTAAAATGTAGTTTTCAATTGTTAAAATTGTAGTTTTTCGGGTGTTAAATATTTAGTTTTTCGGTTGTTGAAAAACTTTTACAAATTTGGGGTCCCACTTTTACAAATTTGGGGTCCCACCACCTAAGGGGTCCCATTTTGAAAAATTTAGGGTCCCACCTAAGGGGTTCTATTTTTATAAATTTGTGGTCCCACTTTAGGGGTCCCGGGGTCGCGGGTCTAAATCGCGCGGGTCTAAATTTATATTTTTTGAAAAGCAGAAAAAATTTTTAATTCTTCAAATCTTCGAAAATAACAAAATATTTTTAAAGATATGAACGTTCAAATAGTTAGTGTACCGTATTTCTCTCTATTTGATGCCTTGCGCGTCTGGTTAAGATGGGCGTTACAAGCCGGCTTCGCTATACACTGTAGTCGAGTTTTGCTACACAAGAGAACTTCAAGCTCTTCGGGCGTCTTTTCTTACATTCTCATTACAGTTACATTTTTTACAGTTACAGGTTTTTTCGCTCACTTATCTTCACCCGAAAGGCGTACAGAAGATTTTTTGCCCCCTGACAGTATTGTTTATAAAACGCCTCTTATCTTAATTAAATATAGTGATCACCGTGTTCTAAAGGCGAACGTCATGACACGACAGTGATACTTTACATAGGGGAAATCACCCCAAAATTAGTTCGTTAACTCGCAAATGCTAATACAGAGGAATCTCTCTAAAGCGGACATGGTATAAGGCGGACATCTCTCAGACGGACAGTGATTTGTGCACGGAATTAACGAATTTATGGTCAAACTGTTATAAAAAGAATCTTTATAAAACGGACATCTCTATAAGACGGACACTTTTTTTTGGCACCAATGGTGTCCACTTTAGAGAGATTCCACTGTATATGCATAGTTTGGGGAAATCACCCCAAAATTTGTTCGTTAACTCGCAAATGCTAATAGTAATGTAAAGGAATTCGAACTATACGCTGCGCTCCATTGTACTTAGACGTCCTTTAAACTACCATTGTTATATAATCTTAATAATACCATACCATAACGCTTTGTGATTCGCTGGTGCCGACCAAATAAAACATATCCAGATCATTAGGATTTCATATACAAACGTAGGTATGATCGCCATCTTCTGATGTCAATTTTCGACAATGATTTCCATATTTTGCTATCAGGTTCCTGAGAAAGTAAAAAGTTGAATGGATAACGCTTGACCGCATAGTATAATTCGAATGCTCTTGTAATTACAACAAGTTCTCCAGTCCGTTTCTTCAATAGTAGATTAGTAGCTAGTCGGTGTTTTTTTTGATATTTTTTTTTCGTTCAAAATTTGTGCAAAAAAGGCTAAATAGTTAGTTGTGAATTTCAGTAGTGAACTCTTGTTTTAAAAAAACAGGACCAGAAAGATCGTTCATTATTCACTTTTTTTTCAGGAGTTTTCAATTATCTATCGTTGTGCACCATCAGCATCACCAATCGAATGTAAGAGTGATGATACGTTGACTCCACACGAAAGAAATGCACGAAGACATATTGAGAATGTTAACACTTGCTTGTGTTATAATCTATGGATGCAGTTGTTATCAAATTAAATTGCTTCTGGTATTTCATCGATATTCATTACCTTATATTTCAAAGGAAAACAGAAAGAAAAAGATGATAAATCTACATTCAAAACTAATCCCTTTATCAAAGACAGAAGGCACTTGGTGTTTGTATACACTTTTTTGTTTTGTTTTGTCTTTTTTAAACCACTTACCTGCAAAATACTTCAATAATGCATGCAATATTATTTATTTTTTTGAGAAAATTGTAAATTGTAGTTTCAATGATAGTTGTAGACCCACTGTCAATTTCTGTGAATTTTGCACCAAGATACTTCAGTTTAATGACGTGTACATTGTGTCCCTATTTTACATTTCTTTAAATTTTATGACGATGAAAGTTTTGACCTAAATTTATACTTGAAGCTAAGTGCAAGTATTTCTACAATTTTTTGAAATTATTTTCTAAAGATTTTTTAAACCACTAGTTATATTATTTTTTATTAAGAATTTGGTTAACGTGTGTAATATGGGTATATCATGGGTAACTATCTGATTTGTTCGTTGGGTTTTTGTATCTAATTTGAAAAGTCTTTTTAAATGGGAGAAGCAGCAATATTAAAAGAGTTTTACTTTATCTAGATCTTAAGTCTTAAGTTGTAAAGATCAACTTCTTAAAAGAACAAACTTTGAACGTCGTTGACAGAGACTATAGAGCTTTTTCTGTCTGAGTTGTAAAATCAGTATTTTATGGTTGTTGTTTTTTTTCAATGTACTGTGCTTCCGTGTATCCGTGCCTTCACTATCTACCGTAAAAAAAATGGCAGAGCTGATAAAATGATTGAGTTGTCAGCGATTCTTGGAATGAGGAAAAAAGTAGTTTGAATCCATACAGGGTGTCCCAGAAAAAGTACCTTTTGGCCACACTCACGATGAAATTACCGTAGTTTACCTAAAGTAACGCCTGATCTAATTAGCGCGCACTGGCAATTTTCAGCAAAGATTGTAATTTATTTTCGTTCAATTATTAACGCGTAGTCGAATTTCAGAGTAATTAATTTTAATCTAATTATTTCGCGTAGCCGAAAGATAATGATAACTATTTTCTGGGTGAAAAAGAAGAAAGACAAAGAAATTCCTTTCGTAAATTACATTGCAAATCAAGTGGTTAAATATCAAGGATAAAAGGATCATTATCGTCGTTGTTCACGTCATTTTCAATGTTTTGCAAAGCATTCCTCATACATTTCTTGTAAAAGTTTGCATTGCGAACTTTTTGGGGGTCCGAAGCGGTAATTCCACAAACCCCAAAGGACCGCTTAACCATGTCAACATTCTGGGTGATCAAATGCTTTTTTGAAAAAAAACTTTTGTTCTAATTTACCGCCTTTGAATTTATTTTTGTCCAATTATTAACGCGTGATCGGATATTCAAAACTTCGTAATTTATTTTAACCCAATTTTCTACGCGTGCCAATCAAAATAATTATTTTTACCTGCGCGTTATTTTAGGTAAAATACGGTAGATACAAAAATTACCATGATTCATTAAAGTAAGTCTGACCTATGATACCTTTTTTCTGGGACACCCTACCCAGTATTTTTATATAAAATTCAAAACATTGAAAATTTTAATCTCGATCGTGAAATCATATTTTAGACGGTGCATAGAGTCAAGCCATGAACAGAAGAAAGCATTCAAATTTGGTTTTACAACTGGACTTTTCTGTCTACATATATAAACACTTTTGTTGTAAGACCAAATTTTGGCTGCTAAAATCAAATATTGGATGAGAGGTTAATAGTGTTAGAGGTTAATAATAAAAATTTGAAATATAAATTTCTATATAAAAATCGAAAAAGATAATAGTAAAGATAACACTGGAATTTATAATTTATAGTAACCTTTTTTTTTTATGATGATTGATGATTGATAATTACAACATTAAAAAATTTAAAATTTCTATATTTTTTATGGAAAAATGGAAAAATTCTTTTTTTTTGCTTCTTTAAATGAATGCAGTTTGAAATACTTTTTTTTTTCAACTACTAATGATAAACTACTTTTTAAATTTTCCTAGTTATTTCTAATAGATAGTAACAGAAAAATAAAATACAAATTCTAAAAAAAGTATTTTCTTGATTGTGCATTTTTTTTCCTCTACCGTGTATTCGCAAACGCGTCTTTGACGGCTTTTTTCATCTGGTTTGAATAGGCGATTCGGAGATAAGACGCAGCAGGTTTCAATTGGGTTTTACAATATTTTTTTTAATTCATAATTGGACGTCATTACTGTTTAATTACTGACGAATTTTTTCAAATGCAATTTTCTCTAAAGCTTAAAACTCACCAAGTGGCAAACCAAAAAATCTTCTGAAACAAGGTCAGGGAAACATGTCCCGAATTTAATGAATTATATATTTTCTTTTCGATATGAATTTTCTTCGTGATATGTTATGTGACAACTTACAGGATTTAGAGTACTTTCGTTTTCTTAACCCTTGTGGTGCGGCACGTTTGTTAAAATGCCAATATTTGGCCAAAATCTTGCCTCAACTTCAAACAGTCATATCTCGAGAACTAGAGCAAATCAAGCTTCCAAATCAGATTCATTCGACAGGAAAAGACCTAATCTTTCGTTTTAGGTTTCAAAAACAACGCCCTATGCGTCCGTCGCATCCTGACAGGGCGCGCTGCCCCCCTATACCCCCCGGTCCGACTTTGCTTCTCTAGACCTCAGGTAACCGAATCAAGAGTTTTAAAATCTGAATATGGGTCAAAATTGCTTTATGGCACGCTATGTAGGTGCTGGTTAACAAAAAATTGCAATTTGGATTCCTTCGACCATTCGGAGGTCTCCTAGACGTCCAATCAAATCGGACTTAGTACAATTAGGCCAAGGCAATTTTGGAGCAAAGTTTTTACTTTGAAGAGCATAAAAAGGAGTTATATGCCATTCCAGACACTGGTTTTCATTTCAGTTGACAGTATTTAAAGGAGACTTATAGGTCAAGAGGAAATCAATCGGTATACTTTGCTCAGAACGTAGTTGGGCGGTCTTATTTTACGCCCGCTGTTATCCCGTATATATCCGGGATCCACACCACAAGGGTTAAATATAACTTATCGATAAGCGATTTTGCTAATCGCTAGTGATATCGAACTTTGTATCGCTAACGTTTATCATCTACTTGGTTTTGTCATAAAAATCTGTAATATGACCTATAATAAGGTATACTATTGTTCTGAGAAGGTTTTTACATCACGTTTAAAATACTTTGTTTCTACCGTACGTAAGCAAGAAAAGGAGTTAGGGCGCTTATTGTGTAGTTAATTTCTGGAATTGATATGTCCATTTCCAAGTTCGATTTACAATGTTTACAACCCGATTGAGAAAAGTGACTATGTTAAGGTGATTGTCAATGCTAAAAATGGTATTAATTTTGATAGGACGTTGAAAGGAAAAGCAGAGGCTATCGATTTCTTTGGTGAACTCTATGACCATGATGAGTCTGAACTAACTTCACTCATTATAGAATCGAACTGGTTTTATTAACTGATATTAAACTTTCATCTACAATATGACCTTGCACATTTTTTCTTGCTCTCTAAACGTTAATGCTCTTAAGGCTAAAAATCACGGCTAAGTAGGACCTAGATTTTTAGAGTTTGCAGAATAAAAACGCTAGTCTAAGAGAGTACAAATATTAGAGACGTTTTTCAGCGCATTTCTCTTCTTAATATCAATGGGATGGTTTTCATGGTCTTTTGGTGTCCAGTCAACTTCCGATAACTCGAGACTCCAAGATAATCGCTATAGGGGGGACCTATAGTATTTACACACACTCTACGATGGAGTGCTTCTGTATATATATATATATATAGTAAAGAGTCCTGGACACCTGGTCTAGATGTAATACGACCAAAATTGAAAATTAAAAAACAAGACCAAACAAAACACTACATAATGAAACGGGAAGAAGAAATGAATTCCTTTAGACACATGTAATCTTCAGTTGACGACCACAGTCACTATTTCACAGATTTAAGGTCAAAATAGTAATGACTGTGGCTCCCCAGCAGTATTGGCCAAATACCACCTTGCATGTATCTAAGGAATTCGAAAGGAAGTGATTAGAGGTAAGAAAGACGACAAATGTAAAATTAGAAAGATATAAAGTGTGGTAGAATTATGTATAGCTCAAATCAAAGACAATCACAAGACAAAACAAACATTAACCAACACAATGTAATCGCGCCACCAAATGAATCTCCCATGGTTCGCCACACCACAGTACCACTTTGCAAATGAGTTCGCTACGTTCAATATTTTCTACTAAACTCATCGTAAAACATTAAAAGAGGAAAACAAAATAAATGTAAAGATTGGAGAACAAAGTTAATAGAAAAAGGGTAAAAGTGTTATGTCAAATCATGTAGTAGATCACTTGTATCCTTATTGAATGAAGAAAAAGCATCTTGATTTCGCCAAAAGGTTTTAGAAATAAGTTTGTAAATTCGAACAAAAGAAGCTTCTTGATTTAGCATTCTGTCCCTAAGTTGTTTACACCTGAGAACAAAATCGTCGTAAAGAAGTGTCGCACGAGCGATACGTAGAACTTCCGAAGAAATTGAACCATAAAAAACATTCTCTGGAATATTACCAGACAGGTCAAGGCATCCGAACAATGGTAAAAGGAAAGGCATCACGTTTACCATACAGCTTGTAGACAAATTTACCATCAACAACGGATACGTCCAATTCTAAGAATGTAGCATGATCTCCTTTGTGCTCACATTTTAGTTGAAGACTAGCTGGATAAATATCGTGATGACTTTTCTCGAATACATCCGAATCGTTTACACAACATGCATCATCGATGAACCTAAAGCAATGTCTGATATATAAAATACCCCCTTACGTCCATGTGCAAGGTAAATATAGATAAGAGATAGACAAGAGAACCCGCCAGGAAAATCATGAACATCCAATAACATAAAGCTTATACCAAATTTCTACGGTAGTAGGGGGGGGAGGGGAGGCTTCGAGATAACGATGATCCGAAATATCCATTTCTCGGCTTACTCAAGGGACTGTACACTATTCATAGTTGGACTTTGTTTAACATACAGTGCATAAATTTCGATATCAGTCGATTCTTTCCGCTTTATACTTAATTTTTTCTCGTTAACATGGCAGCTTGTGAGATAATGCATGTGTTTACAAAAAGAAAGGTTTCGCTAGAGGTTGTTACCAGCCTACACGTGGCCTTATAATCTCAATCCGCAATCTCAATCTAATTAAAAACCTTTTTTTGTCTGACAAACTTCAAAAAGTGTTCGCTCCAGTTAGAAATCAATCTTTAAAAGAAATGCTATGTGATTCTATCTCTGTGTTTTCCTTTATTATACTTGACAATTCGGCGCCGAGTAAATCGAAAGCGAAATGAAAGAGAAGATGTTCAAAACATGGCGACGGCAAAAGGGGAAACACAATTTTGTATTTTGTTGATTTAGCGACTATAAAGGAACTTTTACACATAAAGGTATAATACAAAAAAGCTTTACTATCTATCTACCTTTTTACAAATTTTGAAAAAATATCAAGGAATCCCTTTAAGAGTACATAGCTAAGTAATAAAAATGATAGCTATCGTTCGTTTTGTTAGAGGGGGGTGCGTAAATTTTTGCCTCAGATTGTAAATGTGATGCTTTTCCATTTTTCATTGTCAGGATGCCAGAATTGTCGGGCAATATACCTGAACACATTTACTATGGGTCAATATCATTGAAAGTCTTGCTTGTGCTACTCTTCTATATGATGACTTTATGCTCAAATACCGCCAACTCAAAGACAGAATGCTAAATCAAGAGCCTTGTTACACAAACTTTCCAAACATATTAGCAAAATATTTCATTGACATGAAAATACGTTTTCTTCTTTTGATAATCTTCCAACGATCTACTTTATGACTTGACTTCATAATTTCCATTTTAAAACCACCTTTCTCTTTCTTCTTTCATTTTCAAAATTTTATATAAGCTTATGCAAGCTTGGCACAAACTCACATGGAACCATGGGAGTTTCACTTGGTAGCGCGTAAGTGAATTTGTTGATTGTCTGTGTTTTATTCAGTGTTATGTCATGTCTTTTCGTTTGGGATGTTGTGTTTCTGCCATGCTTTTGATCTTTCTTGTTATATATCGTTTTCTGATTTCTATATTTCTATTGACTTCCTTCTTCAGATTTTCTAATAGACATAGGGAAGGTAGCATTTGGCCAATGCTGCTGGGGAGAACCCTGGGACAATGCCAGACATTTCCGCGTTGTCTGGCGCAAATCAAGAATTAAATTTCAAAGTTACGCCGGACTGCACCGGACAACGCCGGACACATGTTTTTTTAAATATTTCCATTGAAGCGAGTTTAGTTCTTTTTTACTCCCTTACACATGCGACATGTGCACAGATAGTGTTTTTAACTTTGATTTTTACTGGATTTTTGGTTTTGGACTGTTTTTGGACTTGGCTGCTGTTTTTTATTTTACATTGATTTTACTTATGGATTGGACTTGGTATGTCTTTGGGCTTTTTTTGGCCTCTGTTTTAATTTTACATTGATTATACTTGGGTATTTGACATATGACTTGGATTGTTTTTGGACTTTTCTTTTGGCTGCTGTTTATTTATTTATCTGTAAAAAAAATTTGGACCATATATAGCGCAAACCCACGTGGGATGAAAAATTATTTATTTATTTATTTATTTATTTATTTATTTATTTATTTATTTATTTATTTATTTATTTATTTATTTATATTATTAATCTGTCGTTTGGTCGACAAAATTTTAACAAATATATACCATTAAGTCGACAGCCGTTTTAGGTCGACAATTTCATGTCGACTCAACGTTTTTTTAATTTTCGTCAAAAAAAATTTCGAGCACGTGAGCTTTAAGCACTATGATAATTTTTTTTTAAAGACTCTTTTTAACGGTCTTGCCTGCCAAACTAGTATTTTTATAAAATTATCATGGTAAGTATCGCTTACGAGCCTGTCGACTTAAGGTACCAAATTAATAGCCAAAATAAAAAACGTGTATTAAGTCGACTGCTTTATAAATCAATTTTTTTCGTGCGTGATTTGTTTTTTTGCTTTTAAAGTCTCTTAAACATGGAACTAGGTATAGTTTTATCTCCTGCAAATGTTAGTAAAGCCAAAGTATTGTCGGTTTTCAATATAATTTTTGGGGTTTATTCATTCCATAGCTTTAACCTACAGATCAATATTCAGGGTGAAATATCCCCTTGTATGATATCCATTTAAAGGGAAACATTTTCCCTCGAAAATTTGAGGGTCCAAAATGTTAATGCGACAAAACCTTCGTTATAGGGCATATTTTATAACCTTAAGTCGACTATAAAAATAATAACTTTGAAAGCACGAATAAAGTCTGTGTTTCGTAAAATTTTGACAAGGGCATGCCTATATTCAGAAAATATCAGCAAATTCTTCTAAAATTGTTCCGCGAGCTGCCCAAATTCTTATAGAACATATTTTTCAGCCTAAGTCGATTATCAAAAGAATAATTTTAAAAGCATGGATAAAGTCTGTGTTTCGTAAAAGTTTGACATGGGCATGCCTATATTCAGAAAATATCAGCAAATGCTTCTAAAATTGTTCCGCGAGCTGCCCAAATTCTTATAGAACATATTTTTTAACCTTAAGTCGATTATCAAAAAAATAATTTTAAAAGCATGGATAAAGTCTGTGTTTCGTAAAAGTTTGACATGGGCATGCCTATATTCAGAAAATATCAGCAAATTCTTTTAAAATTGTTCCGCTAGCTGCCCAAATTTTTATAGAATATATTTTTCAACCTTAAGTCGATTATCAAAAGCCGAGTTTTGAAAGCACGAATAAAGTATGTATTTCGTAAAAGTTTGACACGGGCATGTCTATACGAGAAAATATCAGCAAATTCTTCTAAAATTGTTCCGCGAGCTGCCCAAATTCTTACAGAACATATTTTTAAACCTTAAGTCGATTATCAAAAAAATAATTTTTAAAAGACGAATAAAGTCTGTAATTCGTAAAATTTTGACATGGGCATGTCTATACGAGAAAATATCAGCAAATGCTTCTAAAATTGTTCCGCGAGCTGCCCAAATTCTTGAAGAACATATCTTTCAACCTTAAGTCGATTATCAAAAGAATAATTTTGAAAGCATGGATAAAGTCTGTTTCGTAAGGGTTAGTGTTAGGGTTAGGGTTAGGGTAAAATTTGACATGGGCATGCCTATATGAGAAAATTACAGCATATGCTTCTAAAATTGTTCCGCGAGCTGCCCAAATTCTTATAGAACATATTTTTCAACCTTAAGTCGATTATCAAAAGCCGAGTTTTGAAAGCGCGAATAAAGTCTGTATTTCGTAAAAGTTTGACACGGGCATGTCCATACGAGAAAATATCAGCAAATTCGTCTAAAATTGTTCCGCGAGTTGCCCAAATTATTATAGAACATATATTTTAACCTTAAGTCGATTATCAAAAGAGCAATTTTGAAAGCATGGATAAAGTCTGTGTTTCGTAAAAGTTTGACATGGGCATGTCTATACGAGAAAATATCAGCAAATTCTTCAAAAATTGTTCCGCGAGCTGCCCAAATTCTTATAGAACATATATTTTAACCCTAAGTCGATTATCAAAAGAATAATTTTGAAAGCATGGATAAAGTCTGTATTTCGTAAAATTTTGACATGGGCATGCCTATATTCAGAAAATATCAGCAAATGCTTCTAAAATTGTTCCGCTAGCTGCCCAAATGTTTCAATCCTATGTATCTAGCTATATCGCTTGTATTTTGAATTTATTATAGACATTACTGATATTATGTCGACTTAATGATGTATTTTCCTTATGACTGAAAATATGTCGACCTTATATAATATTGTTAACATCTCTCAAATTATGTCCACTTAATGATGTTATTGTCCCTATGACTGAAAATATGTCGACCTTATATAATATTGTTAACATCTCTCAAATTATGTCGACTTAATGATGTATTGTCCCTATGACTGAAAATATGTCGACCTTATATAATATTGTTAACATCTCTCAAATTATGTCGACTTAATGATGTATCCCTATGACTGAAAATATTTGTAGTTTAACATGCCAGCTTCGTGAAATATAGGTAAGCATTCACAACAAGTTTACAATTGCATAATATTTTCAATATTTATGAAGCAAATCCAAAAACAATTTTGAATTGAAATTTCGATCCTAATTAAAGAGAAAGAAAACGAAACGGCTAACGGAGTGTGTATTCAAGATTTTCAAACAAAACAAGCAACAATATCGTAGATTATTACAAATTTCTTCTAGTAATAGATTTAACAAGGATGAATAAAAGTGTTCACAAGTACAAAATGATTTAGGGAAATGGGTAGTAAAACTTTATTATTTTATGCAAGTTTTGCTTTCATCTTAAAATAGATTTACACTAAGAAGTAGAAAAAGGAAACCTTCCAATAGCCTGTTTTCTTTGTCAAACTAAAACAAACCCGATCCTATCGATTGTGGCATATTGCAGGTCTAAACCAACACGCTTTAATTCGAACAGGTAATTTTGTACCTGTTTAAAGGAAAATGTTCTGTAAAGGAAAAATTGTAACAGTGACTTAGAATCTTAAGTTATTTAGTCATATTTAAAATCTTAAACATAATTATTTTTGCTGACGTCAGCACACCCCAATATCTCGATTTTTCGCTACCTTGCAGCTCGTGTTGCTGGTTGTACCGTAATACGGACACTGTAGATAGTGCATCTAGATAACGCCTTTTCGACGTTGTTTACTATGCCCTCCCACCTTCCAAAGTAGAATCCTTGCAGCCTATCGATTTCATCGTCTAGTGAAACTAAAATTTAATCATCCAATTTAAATTAAAAAGAACTCTACTTACCCTTTGTTCTATACGTTACCCTATGTTTTTGAGCCTTGTAAATCTCTAATAAGGTAAAATTATGCTGTGCCGCTTCTTCTTACGAGACTACTGCATGAGCATGAGATCTGCTGACACAGTAGGCTGCGAGTCTGAATGTATTATCTATAGTGTAAATACGTAAACCGTAAAAAAGCATTAAAACCAATTAATCAGTACTGTGATATTATTTCTAGAGGAAGATCAACAGGTAAAGACTTCTCGCTACCCATGAGGAAAGACTGACTCCACCGGGTGTCAACCAAATACTTAAACTTCCCAAGGTCTGTCTACAATTACCTCATTACCATATCATCACACTCCGTATAGTTATTCAAATGAGGGATGTAAACCTGTAAGTTTTATTTTTGATGCGGATGCCTAATAATCAAAAGTAGCACATTTAGTTTTAATCCCTAATGCGTTGTCGATTCTTCGTTTAAGCCATATTCTTCCAGGTTCTCGTCTGCTTGCAAAACTGCGATTTTGCAGAAAAATTACTAAAGTATTTTGCCATCACAGTCACCTGAAGCAAATTTTCACCATCAAGTGAAATCCATGTAGGAATAAACTCCATGATGCTTAAGAAACTTTGGAATGTGATGACTAGTTTCATGTGAATTTTAAAGATACGTACATTACTCTATTTCTTTTAGCTCACCTGTGCTATTTTTCACATTATTTTCATCTCGCAACTTATTAAATAGATAGTCTGTCTCTAAATCACGTCTTTCTTTTTTGCCTTAAAATTTTATGTTTTACGTCCAAACGTGCTTACAAAAGTTGAATAACTTTAAATACGTACTTTTTGTAATTGCACCATGTAACCGTTGTTTCTCGTAGTGATACTGTGACTTGTGAATTGGAAATACCCCGTGTAATTTGAACAACAATTCTTAAGTTAAAACATTTTTGACGCTCTCACATGCATGCTTACGTATTACGTTTTTGGTACTGATTGACCCATAACGATGTTTAAAACCCTTGATTCAAGGTAAAACATAATAAGGACAATCCACGAATACGTAAGGTTTTGGGGGAATCATTGTCTGGTATATTCTATTAGTAAAATGAGGACCAGCGTAACTTCTTAGTTTCTCGAGGATAATTCCCAGATACTTATACTTTGCGGTTTGGTGAAATTGCTGGTTACGGTATGTTGTGTTTAGTTTAAAATTTGTACATTTTCTATTTGTTCCAAACAACATCATTTCTGTCTTTACTTTGCTAAAAAAACCCCTAAAAATTGGACTTACAGCTGTTCCTGGCGTGAGGGATATGATGTGTGGCTATGATATTTACTGACCTTCTCTATAATAATAGCCGTCGTCTGTCTGTTCGTGCGTCTGTTTGTCTGTCTGTTACGGAAACACGAAGTGCGATATATAAAGGACGGGCTACCCCGTGGACTTTTCCACGGGTTAACGACTAGTTTATATTTATTTGGTAGACACTGCATGTGAAATATTTAGGTCCCATACCTCTTAGAGCCTTTGGTCATTTCTCCACACTACCGCTTAAAAATTCTTATGAAATCCTTATAATGGTGAAATACATTAGGATTATTCTTAGAATTTGAAACTCCCAACACAACTTTATTTCGTTGAGAAAAATCATTTTGCAAAAAAAAATTCTAAAAAACTTTTGTATTTCATACAATAAATCATTTTGCGTTAATTCGCAGCCGTTGGTTTTACAAAAAAATTACGTTAAAAAAAGCTCGTTGATGACGTAGAAATCACCCAATTCGGACGTAGTTAGTTAGTTAGATAGTTAGTTAGTTAGGAGTTTGGAAAGCAATACTATCCTCGCAAGCGAGATAGTAACAATGTCTTAAAAAAATAAGGAGCAGCAAAGGTCTTAGAATGGACCCTTGTGGGACATCGCAATAAACTTAGTTGTTCAGTTTCTTTTGAAATTTCCTACTTCAACGTCTTGCGACCTTCGAAAAAAATAGTTTTGTGAACCATATGATTTTAGTTTTACTAGCAATTAACTGTGACTTCCGGTGTCAAAAACCTTACTTAGTCAAATAAAGCATGAAACAACTAAAATTACTGGTATCGCCATTATTTTTGATGTCATCGATCAGTAAAGTGGTTGCGTAAGAAGTCGACCTGTTTTCGTCGATAGCTAAACTGATATTCTGTGCGAAGATGGGTTTTCTTCTAGATGGTGAAGTAGTTATGTGTGAATTGCTCGTTCTGACCGGCAGTATTGATATCGCCCTATTAATTTGATAGAATCATGCTATCACTTGATTTGTACAATAGTATAATTTTGGTTTTCTTCCAGACCCGTGGTACCTTTCCAGATGTAATCGATAGGTTTAATATGTGACTTAATGGCTTAGATTATATGTTCCCGGCAGTTCTTTAACTAAACATACTTGCCGCGACATTAGATTTGTCATTGTTGATGGGCTTTGATTTGTAAGGAAATATTTTCTTGGTTTTATCTTTTTAGGGGTCGCTTGAATTTTCTCTAATAAGTTTCTTATGGAAGTTTGCTTCAGTAGCTTTAATCATATTGTTGCAGCGCATTTCTTGTGTTTTTATACGATGGTCAATCGGAATCACGTCTCGAGTTTTTTAGCTTTCGTATAAAGTCTGCCAGCAATTCAATCACTGCCTTTTCCTTAATGATTGGAGCATGTTTATTAAATATCGTTTCGATCACTTTGTTACAGTATTGGAGTGTCAGTTATCTGCGTCAGTTTCATTATATACACAGGGCCAGTCGACTGCCGTGAAATCTTGGTTCATTTTTCAGGATCGTAGTTTTTTTAATCCCTAACAGTTTTTACGCAAAGAGTAAATTTTTCACGGTTCTTTTGCCGGATACATGACAACATCTGATGATCACTAATGGGGGTTTCATTTACATCACACGCAGTAATCGTCATGGTGTGTTTGTGAAAATAAGATCCATTAACGAGGTTGATTGATTATTTACTCTTGTATCGCTTTTAACAATTTTCTCATTAAAGTTTTTTGACAAGTATTTTGATTCGTCCGATGGCCGATATACGGATGATATAAAAAAGCTTTTGGTTTTTTAAGAAAAATTTCAATCCAAATATTTTCGATCGCATGGCTTCCAAATTCAACTGATCATTTATAAACATACAAACCGAGCCACTTTGGCCAAACGATCTATCTCTTTTTAAAAAAATATAGCCAGAAATTTGATATATTTCATCAATATTATAAAACTTAGTTAATAATATGCGTTTTTGAAATAGTCATAATATCAATGTTTGTGTTTCCGTGAAAAAAAGGTTTCTAGTTTCGCAAAATTTTGCAGTAATCCACGAACGTCTGGTGATAAATCCTTATACCTCGATATCTCCACAGGACAACAACAGAAGTAATAACAAAGATTTTCTCTGCGTACTATAAAAGCGATTTCTAAGTTGTGTTTTGTTTTTTCAACAAAGCCACTACGACACGTTTTCTATAGATCAAACCGAGCATTCGTTCATATGTTTTCTCAGTCAAAGAAGCAGAAATAAAATTACTTCTCTCACTGGAGTCAATGCTACGAAGAAAAACAGACATGACTGCACTGCACACCGCCATCTTGCGCAATCTTAAATAACACATGAGTTAATTAGTGTCTCAACAACCTTACTTTTGATTAAGAGACGTCTATTAGGACAATAACTGCCAGATCGCTCACCAAAATATTTAAATACAGGAACGACAGATGTCAGCATCCTGACACTTCCTAAACAGACTTTAGAGAATATGCTAGCGTGCATTTCTGTGGTTCGTTTAGAAGTGGAGTAATTCTTTCTTGTTTGAAAAAATCCTATCTAAACACCAGAAATCATGTGACCCGAAAGTTTTTGTGGGCATGTCCATTCTTTTTTATGGCTCATTTATGTCACTGTCGGGTCTTCGGGTCTAGTAAAAGACGCCTGTTGCCAACAGTAATACTTCGCCGTTAAAGATGGAGATATTATTAACAAAGGTCAATTGCAGGAAAATTACAGAAATGTATTAGGAGAACACAAAGGACTGCTTTCGAGAGGGAATATAAGCATAAATATTTAGAAGAAACAATAAATTTCGTATTGATTGAAGATATAGTCGATCGGGATATCGATAATCAAATCCTAAAATCTGTCCTAGACTCCAGTAAATATTTTAAAATGGTAAATCAGTTCGGCGAATTCTAATACTAGTTAGACACACTAAAGAAATATATTTGTAAAATTATCCCAATATTCTAAAACAGATGACTTTGCCTCTTTAATAACGACGTAAAAACAAAAACAATTATTAGATAGTGATCAATAGCTATATACAACCTTTACAGGCTAATGATAAATCGTTATTCAGGTCTGTAAATTACACATATTCTGGTCTTGGAAATAGACTTAATAAAATGGCAATCTATTATTACAGAACGATAAAGCGTATTTGAGTTTAAAATATAAATATAAAAATTTCATTATGTTTCAGATAATACCCAACCCTGTCAGGTGAATGAATTACGAGCTGGCCTGGCTGACCGGACTAGCGATCACGTGAGGCGAAATGGCCCGGTTATGAGAGCTGAAAAAAAGGTCACCAAGTTTTGGTAATATTTTGCAAAGGGACCTAAATTGAATTTAAATTACATTAATCTTAAAAAATATATTTCATCCACCTACAAATAATTAATGCTTATTTTGTTGAAAAATGAACTGAAATTAACACTGTAAAATTTAAGATTTTCTTAATTCAATTAGTTATTAAGTTTCTAACTAAAACTAAAACTAAAAACTTAATAACATAAAAAAAATTTCGTATAAGTTGTTTTTTCTTATTCCTGAGTAAAATATACTTGGTGAAATGCAAAATATTATTGAAGTAAAATTATCTTACTATTGCATTACAATAACTTTTACTTACAATCTGATTCATGTAAAAGTGTAAGAAGAATTTACTGAATAGAAGCCATAATTCTTCACAACTTATAACAATTTTCACCAGTGAATTTACAGAAAATAAATAGAAATATGTGATAAATGAAACTGCTTATCGTTACAAGTTTTAGTAACATATGCACAAACGAGCGGACTCGGTATTAAAAAAACTAAAAAACTTGGCGACGGATTTGTCGTCCACGGACTACGATGGATACTTTTGTGGCTAAATTAATTTTAAGCGCGTATTGGAACATAAAATTTTAGCCTCTCGGCAATAACGGTAAGCGCGCTTTAAAAAATATCGTTTGACCAGAGGGAGAATAATGAACTTAAAATTAGTTCATCGTAATTCACATTTACTGGACAATCCCTTAACCCTATTCAGACCGGCCTGTTTGAGGCCACTTAAAACCAACAGTGTGCACATAGAGCGCAGGGTCGGCACCGGCTAAATAGATTTGTTCCGTAAAAGCTGAGATTTTTGTGCAATACATTGATGTGTTCATGAAGCTTCTTTTTTTATATATTGCCTGTAAGGAGTGCATGAAAATTAAATGGGCGCTAAATCTAGGTGCACGAAAAAAAATGCGCGAAGTTTGTAATTAAGGTATAGACACAGAATATTCTCTTGCGAAAAATAAGCACTTATGTTTCAGTTCCTTGTACAAAATAGATTGAGAGGGT
>JASGCC010000007.1:2467642-2477642 GCA_030067915.1 Hydractinia echinata
AACTACAATTTTAAACAATTTGAAAAAACTACATTTAACAACAAAAAAAAACGACATTCTTTACAATCTGAAAACTTATATTTTTTAAACAACCTGCCAAAAACATCCAATTTAAAACCACTATATACGATGTGAAAACATGGGGCTTATCACGGTGTGGAAGAGCTTTTGCGGTCGTTAAATGTAGTTTCGGGTGTTAAATATTTAGTTTTTCGGTTGTTGAAAAAACTTTTACAAATTTGGGGTCCCACTTTTACAAGATGGGTCCCACCACCTAAGGGGTCCCATTTTGAAAAATTTAGGGTCCCACCTAAGGGGTCTATTTTATATAATTTTGGTCCCACTTTAGGGGTCCCGGGTCGCGGGTCTAAATCGCGCGGGTCTAAATTTATATTTTTCTGAAAAGCAGAAAATTTTTAATTCTTCAAATCTTCGAAAATAACAAAATATTTTTTAAAGAATATGAACGTTCAAATAGTTAGTGTACCGTATTTCTCTCTATTTGAATGCCTTGCGCGTCTGGTTAAGATGGGCGTTACAAGCCGGCTTCGCTATACACTGTAGTCGAGTTTTACTACACAAGAACTTCAAGCTCTTCGGGGCGTCTTTTTCTTACATTCTCATTACAGTTACATTTTACAGTTACAAGTTTTTTCGCTCCTTATCTTCACCCGAAAGGCGTACAGAAGATTTTTTGCCCCACTGACAGTATTGTTTATAAACGTCTCTTATCTTCAATTAAATATAGTGATCACCGTGTTCTTAAAGGCGAACGTCATGACACGACAGTGATACTTTACATAGGGGAAATCACCCCAAAATTAGTTCGTTAACTCGCAAAATGCTAATACAGAGGAATCTCTCTAAGCGGACATGGTGATAAGCGGGACATCTCTTCAGACGGACAGTGATTTGTGCACGGAATTAACGAATTATGGTCAAACTGTTATTTAAAAAGAATTTTATAAAACGGACATCTCTATAAGACGGACACTTTTTTTTGCACCAATGGTGTCCACTTTAGAGAGATTCCACTGTATATGCATAGTTGGGGAAATCACCCCAAAAATTGTTCGTTAACTCGCAAATGCTCGAATCAAATGTAAAAGAAGATTCGAACTATACGTCTGCGCTCCATTTACTTAGACGTCCTTTAAACTACCATTGTTATTATAATTCTTAATAAACCATACAATAACGCTTTTGTGATTCGCTGGTGCCGACCAAATAAACATATCCAGATCATTAGGATTCATATACAAACGTAGTATGATCGCCATCTCTCTGATGTCAATTTTCGGACAATGAATGTTCCAATATTTTTGCTTATCAGGTTCCTGAGAAAGTAAAAAGTTGAATGGATACCGCTTGACCGCATAGTATAATTCGAATGCTCTTGTAATACAAACAAGTCTCCAGTCCGTTTCTTCAATAGTAGATTAGTAGCTAGTCGGTGTTTTTTTTGATATTTTTTTTCGTTCAAAATTTGTGCAAAAAGGCTAAATAGTTAGTGGAATTCAGTAGTGAACTCTTGTTTTAAAAAAACAGGACCAGGAAAGATCGTTCATTATTCACTTTTTTTTCAGGAGTTTTCAATTACTACGTGTTGGTGACCATCAGCATCACCAATCGAATGAATGAGTGTATGATACGTTGACTCCACACGAAAGAAATGCACGAAGACATATTGAGAATGTTAACACTTGCTTGTGTTATAATCTATGGATCAGTTGTTATCATTAAAAAGCTTCTGGTATCATCGATATTCATTACCTTAATTTCAAATGAAAACAGAAAGAAGAAAAGATGATAAATCTACAATCAAAACTAATCCCTTTCAAAGACAGAAGGCACTTGGTGTTTGTATTACACTTTTTTGTTTTTTTTGTCTTTTTTAAACCACTTACCGCAAATACTTCAATAATGCATGCAATATTATTTATTTTTTTGAGAAAATTGTAAATTGTAGTTCAATGATAGACCCACTGTCTTTCAATTTCTGTGAATTTGCACCAAGATACTCAGTTTAATGACGTGTACATTGTTGTCCCTATTTTACATTTCTTTAAATTTTATGACGATGAAAGTTTTGACCTAAATTTATACTTAGAAGCTAAGTGCAAGTATTTCTACAAATTTTTAAAATTATTTTCTAAAGATTTTTAAAACCCCTAGTTATATTATTTTTTATTAAGAATTTGTTAACGTGTGTAATATGGGTTATCATTATGGTAACTATCTGATTTGTTCGTTGGTTTGTATTAATTTGAAAAGTCTTTTTAAATGGGAGAAGCAGCAATATTTAAAGAGAGTTTTACTTTATCTAGATCTTAAGTCTTAAGTTGTAAAGATCAACTTCTTAAAAGAACAAACTTTGAACGTCGTTGACAGAGACTATAGAGACTTTTTTCTGTCTGAGTTGTAAAATCTAGTATTTTATGGTTGTGTTTTTTTCAATGTACTGTGCTTCGTGTATCCGTGCCTTCACTATCTACCGTAAAAAAATGACAGAGCTGATAAATTGACTTGATTCATTCGATCTTGGATGAAGGAAAAAAGTAGTTGAATGCATACAGGGTGTCCCAAGAAAAAGTACCTTTTGGCCACACTCACGATGAAATTACCCAGTGAGTTTACCTAAAGTAACGCCTGATCTAATTAGCCGCCACTGCAATTTTCAGCAAATATGTAATTATTTTCGTTCAATTATTAACGCGTAGTCGAATTTCAGATAATTAATTTTAATCTATTATTTCGCGTAGCCGAAAGATAATATAACTATTTTCTGGGTGAAGAAAGAAAAGACAAAAGAAATTCCTTTCGTAAATTACATTGCAAATCAAGTGGTGTTAAATATCAAGGATAAAAGGATCACATCGTCGTTGTTCACGCATTTTCAATGTTTTGCAAAGCATTCCTCTACATTTCTTGTAAAAGTTTGCATGCGAACTTTTTGGGTCCGAAGCGGTAATGCCACACCCCAAAGGACCGCTTAACCATGTTAACATTCTGGTATGTGATCAAATGCTTTTTTGAAAAAAAACTTTTGTTCTAAATTTACCGCCTTTGAATATATCTTTCCAATTATTAACGCGTGATCGGATTTCAAAATTTCGTAATTTATTTTTAACCCAATTTTCTACCGCGTGTGCACAAAATAATTATTTACCTGCGCGTTATTTATTTTTAGGTATAACTTATACGGTAGATACAAAAATTACCAGTATTCATAAAGTAAGTCCGACCTATGATACCTTTTTTCTGGACACCCTACCCAGTAGTTTTATATAAATTCAACAAACATTGAAAATTTAATCTCGATCGTGAAATCAATTTTAGACGGTGCATAGAGTCAAGCCATGAACAGAAGAAAGCATTCAAAATTTGGTTTTACATTGGACTTTTCTTCTACATATATAAACACTTTTGTAAAGACCAAAATTTGGCTGCTAAAATCAAATATTGGATGAGAGGTTAATGAGTTATCAGAGGTAATAATAAAATTTAAATATAAATTTCATATAAAAATCGAAAAAGATAATAGTAAATAACACTGGAATTTATAATTTATAGTAACCTTTTTTTTTATGATATGAAGATGATGATTATGATATTAACAACATTAAAAAATGTAAAATTTCTATATTTTTTATGGAAAAAAGGAAAAATTCTTTTTTTTTGTCCTTCTTTAAATGAATGCAGTGTGAAATACATTTTTTTTTTCAACTACTAATGATAAACTACTTTTTAAATTTCCTAGTTATTTCTAATATATAGTAACAGAAAATAAAATACAATTCTTAAAAAAAGTTTTCTTGATTGTGCATTTTTTTTCCTCTACCGTTGTATTCCAGCAACGCGCTCTTGACGCTTTTTCATCTGTGTTTGAATAGGCGATTCGAGATAAGACGCAGCAGGTTTCAATTGGGTTTTACAATTTTTTTTTTTAATTCATAATTGGACGTCATTACTGTTTAATTACTGACGAATTTTTTCAAATGCAATTTTCTCTAAAGCTTAAAACTCACCAAGTGGCAAACCAAAAAATCTTCTGAAACAAGTCAGGGAAACATGTCCCGAATATTAATGAAATAATATTTTCTTTTCGATATGAATTTTCTTCGTGATATGTTATGTGACAACTTACAGGATTTAGAGTACTTTCGTTTTTCTTAACCCTTGTGGTGCGGCACGTTTGTTAAAATGCCAATATTTGGCCAAAATCTTGCCTCAACTTCAAACAGTCATATCTCGAGAACTAGAGCAAATCAAGCTTCCAAATCAGATACTTCGACAGGAAAAGACGCTAATTACTTCGTTTCGGGTGTTAAATATTTAGTTTTTTCGGTTGTTGAAAAACTTTTACAAATTTGGGGTCCCACTTTTACAAATTTGGGGTCCCACCACCTAAGGGGTCCCATTTTGAAAAATTTAGGGTCCCACCTAAGGGGTTCTATTTTTATAAATTTGTGGTCCCACTTTAGGGGTCCCGGGGTCGCGGTCTAAATCGCGCGGGTCTAAATTTATATTTTTTGAAAAGCAGAAAAAATTTTTAATTCTTCAAATCTTCGAAAATAACAAAATATTTTTAAAGATATGAACGTTCAAATAGTTAGTGTACCGTATTTCTCTCTATTTGATGCCTTGCGCGTCTGGTTAAGATGGGCGTTACAAGCCGGCTTCGCTATACACTGTAGTCGAGTTTTGCTACACAAGAGAACTTCAAGCTCTTCGGGCGTCTTTTCTTACATTCTCATTACAGTTACATTTTTTACAGTTACAGGTTTTTTCGCTCACTTATCTTCACCCGAAAGGCGTACAGAAGATTTTTTGCCCCCTGACAGTATTGTTTATAAAACGCCTCTTATCTTAATTAAATATAGTGATCACCGTGTTCTAAAGGCGAACGTCATGACACGACAGTGATACTTTACATAGGGGAAATCACCCCAAAATTAGTTCGTTAACTCGCAAATGCTAATACAGAGGAATCTCTCTAAAGCGGACATGGTATAAGGCGGACATCTCTCAGACGGACAGTGATTTGTGCACGGAATTAACGAATTTATGGTCAAACTGTTATAAAAAGAATCTTTATAAAACGGACATCTCTATAAGACGGACACTTTTTTTTGGCACCAATGGTGTCCACTTTAGAGAGATTCCACTGTATATGCATAGTTTGGGGAAATCACCCCAAAATTTGTTCGTTAACTCGCAAATGCTAATAGTAATGTAAAGGAATTCGAACTATACGCTGCGCTCCATTGTACTTAGACGTCCTTTAAACTACCATTGTTATATAATCTTAATAATACCATACCATAACGCTTTGTGATTCGCTGGTGCCGACCAAATAAAACATATCCAGATCATTAGGATTTCATATACAAACGTAGGTATGATCGCCATCTTCTGATGTCAATTTTCGACAATGATTTCCATATTTTGCTATCAGGTTCCTGAGAAAGTAAAAAGTTGAATGGATAACGCTTGACCGCATAGTATAATTCGAATGCTCTTGTAATTACAACAAGTTCTCCAGTCCGTTTCTTCAATAGTAGATTAGTAGCTAGTCGGTGTTTTTTTTGATATTTTTTTTTCGTTCAAAATTTGTGCAAAAAAGGCTAAATAGTTAGTTGTGAATTTCAGTAGTGAACTCTTGTTTTAAAAAAAACAGGACCAGAAAGATCGTTCATTATTCACTTTTTTTCAGGAGTTTTCAATACTACTCTATCGTTGTGCACCAATCAGCATCACCAATCGAATGTAAGAGTGATGATACGTTGACTCCACACGAAAGAAATGCACGAAGACATATTGAGAATGTTAACACTTGCTTGTGTTATAATCTATGGATGCAGTTGTTATCAAATTAAATTGCTTCTGGTATTTCATCGATATTCATTACCTTATATTTCAAAGGAAAACAGAAAGAAAAAGATGATAAATCTACAATCAAAACTAATCCCTTTATCAAAGACAGAAGGCACTTGGTGTTTGTATACACTTTTTTGTTTTGTTTTGTCTTTTTTAAACCACTTACCTGCAAAATACTTCAATAATGCATGCAATATTATTTATTTTTTTGAGAAAATTGTAAATTGTAGTTTCAATGATAGACCCACTGTCTTCAATTTCTGTGAATTTTGCACCAAGATACTTCAGTTTAATGACGTGTACATTGTGTCCCTATTTTACATTTCTTTAAATTTTATGACGATGAAAGTTTTGACCTAAATTTATACTTAGAAGCTAAGTGCAAGTATTTCTACAATTTTTTGAAATTATTTTCTAAAGATTTTTTAAACCCCTAGTTGATATTATTTTTATAAGAAATTTGGTTAACGTGTGTAAATTATGGGGTATATCATGGGGTAACTATCTGATTTGTTCGTTGGGTTTTTGTATCTAATTTGAAAAGTCTTTTTAAATGGGAGAAGCAGCAATATTAAAAGAGTTTTTACTTTATCTAGATCTTAAGTCTTAAGTTGTAAAGATCAACTTCTTAAAAGAACAACTTTGAACGTCGTTGACAGAGACTATAGAGCTTTTTCTGTCTGAGTTGTAAATCAGTATTTTATGGTTGTTTGTTTTTTTCAATGTACTGTGCTTCCGTGTATCCGTGCCTTCACTATCTACCGTAAAAAAAATGACAGAGCTGATAAAATGATTGAGTTGTCAGCGATTCTTGGAATGAGGAAATAAGTAGTTTGAATGCATACAGGGTGTCCCAGAAAAAGTACCTTTTGGCCACACTCACGATGAAATTACCGTAGTTTACCTAAAGTAACGCCTGATCTAATTAGCGCGCACTGGCAATTTTCAGCAAAGATTGTAATTTATTTTCGTTCAATTATTAACGCGTAGTCGAATTTCAGAGTAATTAATTTTAATCTAATTATTTCGCGTAGCCGAAAGATAATGATAACTATTTTCTGGGTGAAAAAGAAGAAAGACAAAGAAATTCCTTTCGTAAATTACATTGCAAATCAAGTGGTTAAATATCAAGGATAAAAGGATCACTATCGTCGTTGTTCACGTCATTTTCAATGTTTTGCAAAGCATTCCTCATACATTTCTTGTAAAAGTTTGCATTGCGAACTTTTTGGGGGTCCGAAGCGGTAATTCCACAAACCCCAAAGGACCGCTTAACCATGTCAACATTCTGGGTGATGTGATCAAATGCTTTTTTGAAAAAAAACTTTTGTTCTAATTTACCGCCTTTGAATTTATTTTCGTCCAATTATTAACGCGTGATCGGATATTCAAAACTTCGTAATTTATTTTAACCCAATTTTCTACGCGTGCCAATCAAAATAATTATTTTTACCTGCGCGTTATTTTAGGTAAATTACGGTAGATACAAAAATTACCATGATTCATTAAAGTAAGTCCGACCTATGATACCTTTTTTCTGGGACACCCTACCCAGTATTTTTATATAAAATTCAAAACATTGAAAATTTTAATCTCGATCGTGAAATCATATTTTAGACGGTGCATAGAGTCAAGCCATGAACAGAAGAAAGCATTCAAATTTGGTTTTACAATTGGACTTTTCTGTCTACATATATAAACACTTTTGTTGTAAGACCAAATTTTGGCTGCTAAAATCAAATATTGGATGAGAGGTTAATAGTATCAGAGGTTAATAATAAAAATTTGAAATATAAATTTCCATATAAAAATCGAAAAAGATAATAGTAAAGATAACACTGGAATTTATAATTTATAGTAACCTTTTTTTTTTATGATGAAGATGATGATTGATAATTACAACATTAAAAAATGTAAAATTTCTATATTTTTTATGGAAAAAAGGAAAAATTCTTTTTTTTTCCTTCTTTAAATGAATGCAGTTTGAAATACATTTTTTTTTTCAACTACTAATGATAAACTACTTTTTAAATTTTCCTAGTTATTTCTAATAGATAGTAACAGAAAAATAAAATACAAATTCTAAAAAAAGTATTTTCTTGATTGTGCATTTTTTTTCCTCTACCGTGTATTCGCAAAACGCGTCTTTGACGGCTTTTTTCATCTGGTTTGAATAGGCGATTCGGAGATAAGACGCAGCAGGTTTCAATTGGGTTTTACAATTTTTTTTTTAATTCATAATTGGACGTCATTACTGTTTAATTACTGACGAATTTTTTCAAATGCAATTTTCTCTAAAGCTTAAAACTCACCAAGTGGCAAACCAAAAAATCTTCTGAAACAAGGTCAGGGAAACATGTCCCGAATTTAATGAATTATATATTTTCTTTTCGATATGAATTTTCTTCGTGATATGTTATGTGACAACTTACAGGATTTAGAGTACTTTCGTTTTCTTAACCCTTGTGGTGCGGCACGTTTGTTAAAATGCCAATATTTGGCCAAAATCTTGCCTCAACTTCAAACAGTCATATCTCGAGAACTAGAGCAAATCAAGCTTCCAAATCAGATTCATTCGACAGGAAAAGACCTAATCTTTCGTTTTAGGTTTCAAAAACAACGCCCTATGCGTCCGTCGCATCCTGACAGGGCGCGCTGCCCCCCTATACCCCCCGGTCCGACTTTGCTTCTCTAGACCTCAGGTAACCGAATCAAGAGTTTTAAAATCTGAATATGGGTCAAAATTGCTTTATGGCACGCTATGTAGGTGCTGGTTAACAAAAAATTGCAATTTGGATTCCTTCGACCATTCGGAGGTCTCCTAGACGTCCAATCAAATCGGACTTAGTACAATTAGGCCAAGGCAATTTTGGAGCAAAGTTTTTACTTTGAAGAGCATAAAAAGGAGTTATATGACATTCCAGACACTGGTTTTCATTTCAGTTGACAGTATTTAAAGGAGACTTATAGGTCAAGAGGAAATCAATCGGTATACTTTGCTCAGAACGTAGTTGGGCGGTCTTATTTTACGCCCGCTGTTATCCCGTATATATCCGGGATCCGCACCACAAGGGTTAAATATAACTTATCGATAAGCGATTTTGCTAATCGCTAGTGATATCGAACTTTGTATCGCTAAAGTTTATCATCTACTTGGTTTTGTCATAAAAATCTGTAATATGACCTATAATAAGGTATACTATTGTTCTGAGAAGGTTTTTACATCACGTTTAAAATACTTTGTTTCTACCGTACGTAAGCAAGAAAAGGAGTTAGGGCGCTTATTGTGTAGTTAATTTCTGGAATTGATATGTCCATTTCCAAGTTCGATTTACAATGTTTACAAACCGATTGAGAAAAGTGACTATGTTAAGGTGATTGTCAATGCTAGAAATGGTATTAATTTTGATAGGACGTTGAAAGGAAAAGCAGAGGCTATCGATTTCTTTGGTGAACTCTATGACCATGATGAGTCTGAACTAACTTCACTCATTATAGAATCGAACTGGTTTTATTAACTGATATTAAACTTTCATCTACAATATGACCTTGCACATTTTTTCTTGCTCTCTAAACGTTAATGCTCTTAAGGCTAAAAATCACGGCTAAGTAGGACCTAGATTTTCAGAGTTTGCAGAATAAAAACGCTAGTCTAAGAGAGTACAAATATTAGAGACGTTTTTCAGCGCATTTCTCTTCTTAATATCAATGGGATGGTTTTCATGGTCTTTTGGTGTCCAGTCAACTTCCGATAACTCGAGACTCCAAGATAATCGCTATAGGGGGGACCTATAGTATTTACACACACTCTACGATGGAGTGCTTCTGTATGTATATATATATATAGTAAAGAGTCCTGGACACCTGGTCTAGATGTAATACGACCAAAATTGAAAATTAAAAAACAAGACCAAACAAAACACTACATAATGAAACGGGAAGAAGAAATGAATTCCTTTAGACACATGTAATCTTCAGTTGACGACCACAGTCACTATTTCACAGATTTAAGGTCAAAATAGTAATGACTGTGGCTCCCCAGCAGTATTGGCCAAATACCACCTTGCATGTATCTAAGGAATTCGAAAGGAAGTGATTAGAGGTAAGAAAGACGACAAAT